>CAUYLG010076801.1:0-70839 GCA_963573385.1 Cacajao melanocephalus
TGCACTCCTGCGTGGGTCAGGCGCGAAACTCTGTCTCAAAAAAAAAAAAAAAAAAAAAGGAAATGTGAAGATTACATTAGCTCATTGAATTCTCATCAGATTCCTATGAGGTAGGTACTATCATTAATCCCATTCTATAGATGAGGAAATTTAGGCTTAGAGAGACTGTCCTGTCTCTAAGTAGCAGACCTGAGACATGAACTCAGGCATTCTGACTCAAAAATATGTGACCTTAACCACAAAAATAACCTTACTTCTCTGGTCTCTTAGAGTCCAGGCTCTAGTCCTTAATGATACAAGACTGGAACCTAGTATTATCAGTATTTGCAAAGCTTGTCAGGCACTTGAGAGGCTGATTAAAAAGCCAGAAGACCACTTTATTAATTTACTATTCAAGAGATGAAACTGTGCATCGGCACACAATACATTCTGTTGTGCAGATAAGAACATCAAAAAAAACAATGATGACTACAATCACCTGGGTGTATGCCATGTTCAGGGCAATTTAGGCTCATCTTATCTCACAACCCTTTAAAGTTGATTTTGTTAGCCCAGCTTCACCGACAGAAAGATTTTTAGAATGCATAGTAAAAACTCAAAGCATTTTAGCTGCTACTGGTGTAATGATTATTACTAACAGGAGAACTAGGAGCAGAGTGCTGATGTTTAGGAATGTTCCCAGTAGTTTCTACTGGTAAATATCAGAGGCAGGCTAGAAACGAACCCAGGTCTATCTGATTCCAGAGATCACATTTTTCATGATTGAACCTTATGAAAGTCTGAAGTCAAGGCAGCATTAGCAAAGGGGACCAAGTTTTCCCGTGGAATATTTCATCTCATCTGAATTGCTTCTATTCCAAAAAACTATTCTAGCAAAGAACAAGCTTTGCTGGCAATCAGCGACATAATGATAGGATTCCTTGGATGACAGCAGATGAAGATGGAGGGAGTGATCCTGATGGATTCCTTTCTCAATCAACTATCCAAGTTTGACTGATTTGATGCCAGTCAAATCACACTATGATTGAGTCAGTTAAAGCTTTTTGCTTTTTTTTTTTTTTTTTTTGGTGGCAGTGTCTCGCATTGTTACCCAAACTGGAGTGCAGTGGTGCCACCTTGGCTCACTGCAACCTCTGCCTCCTGGGTTCAACGATTCTCATGCCTCAGCTTCCTGAGTAGCTGGGATTACAGGCATGCACCACCACACCTGGCTAATTTTTGTATTTTTGGTAGAGATGGGTTTCACCATGTTGGCCAGGCTGGGCTTGTGCTCCTGGCCTCAAGTGATCCTCCCACCTTGGCCTCCCAAATTGCTGGTATTATAGGCATGAGCCTCCATGCCCGGTCTAAAGCTTTCTTTACAAGGCTTAAATCCAGAACTTTTATTTGGTGAAGGTGCCCTGATCCTCTTGACTGGATTCAGAACATATTATTATTATTGTTTTCATCAACTTTTATTTTAAGTTCTGGGGTCCATGTGCAGGATATGCAGGTTTCTTCACAGGTAAACATGTGCCGTGGTGGTTTGCTGCACAGATCAACCCATCACCTATGTATTAAGGCCAGCTTCTATTAGCTATTCTTCCTGATGCTCTCCCTCCCCCCACCCCCCGACAGGCTCCAGTATGTGTTGTTCTTCCCCATGCGTTCATGTGTTCTCATCGTAGAACATAGGACTCTCTTATCATATTATTCTCTTCTCTTACCTGGATCTCTTATGGGGTCTCTTACAACAAGGTACTTCTTCAGCGGGCTCAGGTATGATGATATATGCGGAGTCTTACAGGAAGTCTAATGTTGACCCAGGCCCCTGTCTCTGGGTTGGAGGAGTATTTTGAGGAACACTTTCTTCCATGTGAAGAGAGACTTTGTGGTGGCAAAGTGGAAAGAGCTTCACAGTTGATTTTGAGGGGCTTGAGGTCTATGGTGAGTCAGTGAATAAGCAGGAGAGGCATAAGAGAACACTGGCATTGGAGATTAGCTATTGGGAAAATGATAGTAAGACAGTGGCAACTGAGAAGAGAGGAGCAGAAAGAAATAATTTCATGCTGCGTTTCTGGAGAAGGTGTAGAGGCTGGTTACAAGAGGACAAATAGGGAAGATCACTTCAGCTTCAGACACTATGGATTTGGAATGTGGCTGGAACTTATTTTACTTGAATGTGTTTTTCTCCCTTTGCATTGCAAAGCAAATTTGATTTGCACAGTTAAAATATTTGGCGAAGTAAAGTCATATATATATATATATATATATATATATATATATATATATATGTATGTTTATGTCCTTATGACTTTATACAAAGGAATAGGGTTTTAGACATTTATGTGCAAATATATAAATATTTACCAAAAAAACCTTTAAAGGATTAAACAAATTTTACCAATATGAGAGGAGAAAATGGAGAAGCAGATAAAAATAGACTTGAAAAAGTTCAGCTAACCATAGTAATTAAGTTAAAAATGACCTGAAAATGTAAAACTATAGGGAATGCATTTGAAAACTGCTTCTAAAGCAGCAAAACAGAACACTCGATATTATTCAGTAATGTGGCTGCATATTGGAATAGATGTATTTGGTATATGGGAGTTCTAACATGTTTAAACTGATTTACTAGAAGAAGTCAATAATTTAACAGGACCCATAGTTGCAACAGGGCACTTTGATACGGTTAGGAGACGTCATGAGCTTGGACATACAATCAAGTCAATGAGTGAAAAATACAGAGTGGAAAGTTGCTGTTTTGTAATCAGAGTCTGTGCTCTGATAACCGTAACACAATAGAAACAAGACAACCAAGAACAAACAAAATCAAAGCCAACTAACCATTTTCAGATCAGTATTTAAAACACATGCTTCTTGAAACTTCTGGGTATTTGGAAATGTGAGGAGCAAGGTGAAGGCCAGTGAGGTAGTGCTGAGTGACGTCTGCCTATGGAGGCTAATGCAGGGGAATGGCCGTGCAAACAGGAGAGAAAGTGCAGAGGCTAGGGCAGAGCCTTTGGAAACACCCACATCTCAGAGACAGGAAAAAGGAAGAATTGGGGCATTTCGACAGGTAGAGGAAATGGGAAGTTCTGGGAAGTACCAGAGAGGCCAAGTGTTCTCTAGGTTCATTGGGAAGGTGTTTGGCAGCATTGGACACTGGAGAATCACAGAGAATGGTGTCTGGAAGCACGTTGCTGGGCGTGGTCATCGGAGGTTATTAGAGCAACAGTCACAGAGATCAGTGAGCCTGAAGGATGTCAGGGGTGGGGTGAGTGGAAGGCGAGGCAGAGGGTACCTAAGAAGACGCTGATGATGGAAAAGAGAGAGATATATAGAGAGAGTGAAAGAGACAGAAGACCTCTCATTTTGAATCTTGTAATCACGTTTTCCC
This sequence comes from Cacajao melanocephalus, assembly GCA_963573385.1. Classification (NCBI taxonomy): domain Eukaryota; kingdom Metazoa; phylum Chordata; class Mammalia; order Primates; family Pitheciidae; genus Cacajao; species Cacajao melanocephalus. Next base: position 3,380 of record CAUYLG010076801.1, read on the forward strand.
TATAAGCTTTGGGAAGGCCAATATTAGTGAGACAAGAAAAAAAGGTGTGCAGGATATGAACAGATGCTTGATATCTGACAGCCTTAAGGCCAGCACAGGCCAGCAAGCATAGAGGAGAAAGTCTCAAAGGCAGCACATTCAAAAGCGTGTTCTGCAAAACACTTGTGTGCAGGATGTTAACAGGTGTTTGGTGAGCAGAGACCTGAGTGGCTTCTCTCTTACAAAATGGTGTGAGTCTTTTCTGTCCCACAGGAGAGGAATCCTCAAAGTTCACTGCCTGCATCCTGAACAGCAGACCAGCAGGTCTGTCCTTTGTATTTCCACTTCTTTTCTGGTTTACTGAGGGGGTGTGTGTGTGTGTGAGTGTGTGTCCACCTGTGTGTTGGGCTATCCCTTTGTTATTTTCTTATGTTTTGTCTGTCATTGCTGTGTATGAAAGTGGTGCAGAGGACATGTCCAAGATGGACCCAACTGTGCCTTTTGGGCCACAAGTTCTAGGCAGAATTCTTTCCCACAGGACATGTTGCAGCTTTGTGCTCTGTGACTCTCCAAGACGGGAATGACCTATGCTCTATTTCCCAGTTCATGTGACCATGGGAGTCCTCCTTCACGGTGCTCCTTCTGTCACCTATTCTGTGAATCACACTTTGGGAAGGTTATAAATGAGATGAAAATGATGGGAAGCTTCTTTAGAAAATCTATAAAACATATTTGAATGAAGAGCGGGAGGAGGAACGGCTGCTCCAGGAGCCCCTTGTGGCTGGGTGTGCCAGGAACGGCAGGAAATCAGCCCAGTGGTGTAGGGAGGCTGCCTGGAGGGCTGTCAGCAATCTCATCCAGGAATGGAAGTGGAAGGAACTTTATTTTCTATAAGGCCTTGGAGCTGAGATTGCCCAGGGAAGGACACAGCCTAAGGAGGCCCTGTGGGTGAGGCTGAAGAAGTTAACTCTAATAACACTAAGCCTTTGCCATCTGTCCTTTTACCAGGGTGACCCTTTTACCAGGATTCTGCTTACTGTAGTGAAGGCACTCATACACACCTATGCATCTGCCATGTTCCCAAACTAGTTTCAGAGGAAAGGGTGCCCAGGTGACGGCAGCGGATGCTCCTCATTCATGGGCATGGTCTAGGGAAGAGAATTCTGCTTCTTCCTTGGATGGTGATGCAAGAGGAGATGTTACTGTGGATATTCATTAGCCCACTCATGGAACAAATATTTACTGGGTTTTTGCTGTGTGTCTGATCACCCAGTAACCAGGAAGGAGATGACATTGATACAAAGTGAACAAAAAAGCAGTTCTAGATCTTATAAATTTGGAGTCTAGCAGAGGAGACAAATAACCCTACAGCTGAAATGAGTGGGATGAGACCCCTGGCACAGGAAGTTCAGGGAGATACGGGAGGCAAAGGAAAGACATCATCTCAGAGGGCAATTTAGGGTAGATGTGGTGGGGGGGCGGGAGACTGCTTTCCAGGCTGAGGGCCGAAAGATGGATTAGACAGGTAAGGCAGATGATGTATAAATTCCAGGCCAGAAAAAGAGAAATGATAATCCTTTAGAGGAACTGAAAGACATTCAACATGGATAAACATAGAGTCCTGGGTGAGGGGTTGGGTGGGGGTGGGGGAGTGAGCGAGACAAGGCCCAGGCAGGCACCGCCCAGATCTCGGGGCAGAAGTCCTGGCCTGCACAGCAAAACTCCCAAGCCTGGGCGTCGCTCTTGAAGGCTCTGATAGTTTCTGGTTTCTTCCTACACTGATTTTGCCTGCTTTGTTCTCCTCTCCAGCTCCCCTTCACTTCCCCACCCTTTACAGCTGCCCTTTAGAGACTTTGACTCATCCTGCAGGGATGGGAAGTTTGGGGGTCATCCTGGGAGGGACCTGCCCACTGTGGTGGGAAGACAGCAGTCAGGCAGGTGGATCTAGTGCTGGAAAGTGATGGTCCTGGCTTGAAGGAGTTATCCGAGGCAGGTGACTCATCAGGAAGATTTCACAAGGGTGGGGATCGTCCAGAGGACAAAACATGACAACAGGGAAACTAAGTGCAGACAACAGGAAGAAACTGAGGCAGACGGTCTGTCGGTGATGGCAGGAGGGCTGGCCATTGGGACCATGGTATAGTGGGTCCTTCTTACTGGATCTGGGATTGTAGAAATGTGACTCTCAAGGCACACCAGCAAGTGTGTGCTGAGGTTGAGTCACTTGAACTTGAGAACCTAGGGTGCTCCAAGCTTCTAGCTAGGACGACCAGAGATCCTAACCCGGCCAAGCCTGGCAGTAGAGGTCAGGGCCTCACTCTGAAGGGAGAAGGAGTCTAGGCCAGGGAGCCATGGAGGGCGTTCATTTTTCTGCTTCCAACCCTTAGCTCTTTATTGGATGACGTCAGCCTTGACCTCTCCCCTGCCTATTACGGTTCCCTGCCTAGTGAACGCTCTCTCTCTTCCTTCTGCTCTCAGCCTGAATGTCTCCTCCTCAGTGAAGCCATTCCCAGCCCCCTAGCCAGGCCAGGGACCCCTTGCTGTGGGTTCCTACGCCTCTGGGGTTTCCCTCTGCACTGTCTAGAGAGTTATCGGAGCAGTTACTTCTGCCTGTCCTCCCTAGGCAGGGAGCCCAATGAGGGTAGGGTCTGTCTTCTGCTAATCGTTCCACTTCTACTGTCGGCACCCAACAGGAGCATGACAATATCTGCTGAAAGAATGAATTAATGAATATTTCCAAACGCCTGCAGGACTTCTGTGAGATGACTCTTACTGCCATTTTCACAGGCTTAAAAACAACTGGCCTTCTTTCTCATTCTGTGTGTGCATTTTATATCTAGGCTGTTGATTGCAATAGAAATAAAAAGGGCTGCAGATATGAAGACTGTATGTGAACACTTCAAAAACAGACCCGCGTTCCCCACGGCCCTTGGGTCGGGTTATGCTGCAGACATTAAATATGCTTTGAAAATGGTCAGCTGCGTGAGCCGGGCAGAAAGGGGGCCTGGGCGCAGCTTCGTGGAAAGCTGCCTTTCGGGGCACGCACACTGCCTACTGCCTACTGCCTACTGCCCGGGATGCTGACAGCTCCGCAGCGCTCAGGTGGAGGTGATGCTAATGATCCAGGTGCCTTGTGCCATCACATTTGAGAAAAGTGATCTCCTTAATAAGGCAGCAAAGCACGTCAAGATGAATGCCGCATTCAGGCCAGTGCAGGGAGCAGTTGATGGTGCTGGGAGAGCTCTTTGTTTCTCCCTGGCATGTGGCTGCACAGCCTTTGATGTTAGAATTTTGGCTCATTAATAACTAATTTACATTTCCCAGACAGCAAATTGCGATCTGACACAAATTTATAAAAGAACTCCAAATGGTGAAACTCTCTTATACAATGAGTCCTTTGTGGGCTTTTTAATTTTTTTTCCCCCTAACTTAAGGAGTTTGTGATTAAAATTTTAATGCCATCATTGAAATCTCTTGGGCTACTTAAAAATAAAACACCATCTTATTTCCTTCCTCTCAGAGATCATGACAACTGGCTGTTCCTATGTGGATGCTGTAAATGCTACAATTGGTTTTTCATCTGCTCTGAGCCTCAGATAAAATAGGAGGTCCTTAGAGGGCCAGAGGAAAGCCCTGACGAAGGAACTGGCAGTGGCAGCAGCAGGAAGGCGGAGGTGCTGGGCTCTTCAGCTTCTCCTTTTTCTTCTTCTTTTAAAACAGACAGCGTCCCACTCTGTTGCCTGGGCCGGAGTGCAGTGGTGTGATGGTAGCTCACTGTAGCCTCAAACTCTTGGACTCAAGCGATCCTCCCACTTCAGCCTCCCAAGGAGCTGAGATTATAGGCACACACCACCACACGTAGCTAATTTTTAGATTTTTTTTTTTGTAGATACAGGATCTCACTACGTTGCCCAGGCTGGTCTTGAGCTCCTGGCCTCATGAGAGCTTTCTGCCTTGGCCACCCAAAGTGTTGGGATTACAGGTGTGAGCCGCCATGCCCTGCCTGTTCAGCTTCCGGATGCTTCTTTGCAGGTTACTGAGGTGGTAGATTTTGCATGAACTCATCTCATTGGCCTTTAGGGGTTCCAGAGGTGACTCTCACTTCTCCAGATGCCTAAAAGCCTGAATAGGTTATTTTGGCAACACAAATGGGTGAATCAGAGCTACCAAGATAAGGGTTTTATATATTCATATACATATGTCATCTTTCCTCTTGGCTACATCTTAAAAGGCTGAATGCCTCAGAGAAAACATGGTGCTTTTTCTGTGTTTTACCTCATGTTTCTTTGGGAGAATATAGAGGTCAAAGGAAGTTGTAAACTAGCTCTTAGAAGACAAATCTAGGTACATCTTGATCTTCCACCTCCATCATTTATCTTTGCAAAAGACTGTCATTTTTTGTGTTGATGACTCACAGCTCTGTGGGGGAGGCAGTGCAGGGCTTTTCTCCCTGTGTGAGAAGGAGGAAATGCCATGTGTACCCAGCCATCTGGAAGCACCTTTTCTGACAAGAAAGGGAAGACTGTGCTCTAGGGAAAGATGGGACAGACCAGAAAAGTGGACCAGACAGCTGGCCGTGGGGAGAAAAGCAGGGTGGAGCCAGGGACACAAGACACTGGGTGGCTTGGCTGATTGCATCACGTCTGGCAAGAGCCTTGGTTCTACCGAGTTACTCTTTGCTTGGAGAAATAGTTTAGGGAATAGCCATGGGCTTGTTGTGTGGAATGGAAACATACCCATAATGAAAAGACTTTTAAATTGGCACCACTTGAGGTCAGATTTCAAATGGTCACACAGCATGAGCCAAATTGACTACATGCAGAGAAGCAACAAGCCACCCCGGTTGCTTATATTATTTTAATAACAGAAAGAATGCATTAGGAATTCCAGGCAAGATTTCCACCTGGACACAGTCCCAGATTCTAACTCATCTGTGCATGCCTTTTCAAATCAGCCTTTCACAAAGAGGCTGTTTTTCTCTGCAATCTCTCTCCTACCCGTGAAGGAATCTGAGGTTCCTCCTTCCAGCTTTAGTTGTAGGAAGCAAAAAACCTGAGAGTCCTTCCCTGAGAAGGATGGCTCTGTGGAGGGCTGCTAAGAACTCTGTCGTGCTGTTCGGGGTGGCCTTCAATTCAAAGAACAAAGCCTATCCTGGGAGGTGGCGTGAGGCATGCCTGGCTCCCTTCTCGGGCTTGGACTGGCTTGGACATGGTGGCTCCTGGTATGGAGAGAGGACTAAGTGTGGTGACTATTCCTGTCAGTATCTGGGATGGGGCCTGGGTGTCTCTGAGTGATGTTCGGGCTCTGCTGCCTTCACTCATGTGGCAGGAAGGTGCCTATAGCTCTTGCCGACCACTCTGAGAGCCATGAGGCAGGAAGGAAAACCATGTGTGTGGCCTGATAATAATTAGGGTCGTTCTCTGCACCTGGAACACTGCTGACACTGAAAAATGAATGCTGCCATCATGCTTGTTAATTTTATCCTCTTGGGTCCCGAATGGCTCACTTAGCACTTGACTATTTTTCTAAGTCACAGAGACCAGACTAGATTTTTCTGGAAGGGAGTCAATTCTGTTCTCAGCCACAGATGGATCAAAAAAGAAAAATCCCTTCATTGCTTCCTACAACCTCCTGGCTGTGTTCTACTCACCTTCTTCAATCTGGGGTGGGGGTGGGGCCTCTGGAGTCAGGTTAGGTTAGAATCTTGGCTCTACCAGCACTTGCCTCTAGTGAGCTTGGATTTGTTACTTAATCTTCCTGAGCTATTTTTCCCTCATTTGTTGCAAAACAAATGATAACAGTTGTTAAGAGGATTAATTGCAAAGTTCTTAGCACATGGCCTCACACATAGGAGGTGCTCAAAGGGAGGGTCGATGTCATTAAGAGACTTATCATGGAGTCAGGTATGAGAAGTCTCTGGAAGTGGAATCCTGGGAAATGATGAAACAGGAACACCCTAAGCTGCTCCCCCGTGCCCACTTCTGGGGAAATGTCACCATCATTATGGCACCCGAATTTCTGGGCAATTAGGGATCTATGTTAGACTCAGACACCAACGGGAAGTGGCTTTCTGCCGATGGTGTTTATAACAAACCCCATGGACCAGCTCTCATAAAGAGAACCCAGCCTCCTGAGCAAACTCAGCTGTGGAGTATAAGCTCCTTTAAGGGAAGGACCTCATTTACTTTGGTGCACTGCTTTGTCCTAGGCACAGTATGGCATATCATGAGCACTCAGTTTGAGGGGAAGAAAGTGACGATGGAGGAGCAAGGAGCTGAGGGCCCCGTGTCGATTCCTGGGTCAAGCTGCAACTCATGTGCTGCTGAGCACAGCCGAGGGAAACAGAGCTTGCTATCAGAGGATATGAACTTGGTTCTTAGGGACTTGCTTTGGGCAATTGCAGAGTCACAAACTAAGATGGTTCTATTAATGGAAGCAAATGTCTTGGAACAGAGATTGCTCAGGATTTAGGGAAATAAGAAACTGATCCAGGAGACAGCTGTATTTTAGCTACACTAGTTAAAGGTTATCACCAGTTTCTTAGGGGGAGAAAATTTAGGATCAGGTTCAATTGTCTAAGAATATCTAGTGAAATAATAGACAGTTCTTATTACAGAATACCAGTCCATTCTTCTCAAAAAGTCTTCTTGTCAATTTCATATGGTGTTCAGTTAAAGACTTCCTCCAGATAATACTGACTGTTAGAATCAATGTTCTAGCCTGGTGTGGTGGCTCATGCCTGTGGTTCCAGCTACTGAGAAAGAGGCTGAGGCAGGAGGGTCACTTGAGTCCAGGAAGTTGAGGCTACAATGAGCTATAAGTGAGTTATTGTACTCCAGCCTGGGTGAGAAAGACCCCATCTCTAAAAAAAAAAAAAAAAATTAAGAACCAAGGATCTGCTATTCAAATGGGAATAATACTTGTATTACATTTTTGGCTTTGTTAAACCATAGTCACATAGATAGTCACTCTCAACTTTCTTTTTTTTTTTTTTTTTTTTTTTTTTTTGAGATGGAATCTCACTCTATCACCCAGGCTTGAGTGCAGTGGTGCGATCTCAGCTCACTGCAACCTCCACCTCCCAGGTTCAAGCAATTCTCCTGCATTAGCCTCCCGAATAGCTGTGACTACAGACTCACTCTGCCATGCCTGGCTAATTTTTTGTATTTTAGTAGAGACGGGGTTTCACCATGTTGCCCAGGCTGGTCAAGAACTCCTGAGCTCAGGCAATCTGCTCGTCTCAGCCTCCCAAAGTGCTGGGATTCCAGGCGTGAACCACAGCGCCTAGCCGACTTCCATTTTATCTTCATATTATGCGTGAGAGGTTAGCAGGACAGAGAGAGTAACTAGTATTGTCCCACTTTTGTAGTTGAGAAATTCAGGTTACAGTTTACTTTATTATGAAGGGGCTGATTCTGGGTTTAGTTGGAGCAAGAAACTTGAGTTCCCAGCCTCAAGGTTCTTTGTCTACATCCTGTTAAATCATGGTTTAAACTGTCCAGACTGAAGACCCTGCGCCTACAGTCATATCATGGGCCATGCTTCTATCTTCCAGACCAGGAGCGTGGCCTGGTGGGATGGATAATCGCTGCTGTAAGGAAGGGTCCAGGAGAGGCTATGACAGGTGCACATGAAGATGAGGGGAGGGAAGAATTTTCAGACTATCCGTGCATAGCTGACTTTTGCTGAACCAGAAATCTCATCTTACAGCAGAACTTGGATCATGGGGGCAGGTTTTGAAAGGGGATCACTCAGTTTAAGTGGTGTCTGTGAATAGCAAAAGCAGCAGCTGAGCCTTGTCTAGTCTGCCCCGCCAAATCCAAAGAATCTGGGAACGCGATGATGACAGAAGCCTTGGGTGATGACTGTAGCCATCACATATTTTGACTTTCATCAAATTACCAGCATGTCCAGACAGACAGGCCTTGCTCTCTGAGCCATCTGGTCAGTCCTGGAAGGACTGGTCTTCTGGGAGTCAGACAGAACTCTTGGCGAGGGCTTCTCTCTGCAGCTCTGGCCGATGTCACGAGTCTGCTGAGGGTCAAGGGTACGTTTTAAGTGGTCTGGCTTCCGGGAAGCTTATGGATGGTTTAACCCTGGAATGAGTGAAGCCAGGTGGGGAATTCTTGCATGAACTTTTTGAGAACATAGGGCATAGGTGGGCTGGGGTGTGATGGAGCTGAGTATGCTGATGTTTTAGCTCACAGTTCAGATTGTTGTCTCATGGTGACATGAAAGCGTTTTTAATCACAGGTAAACTCTTTCACTTTGGCACGTGGTAGACATTTGGACCTTGTGTTGCCATCCATCTTGAATCTCCTTGGGGTGAGGGTTGCAGAAAGAGTTAGCACCTGGCTAGGGAGAGCCTTGTGCAGACACTGGAGGGCGGGGCCTGCTCTGGCCACTCATTTCTTTGTTCTCATTAAGCCCATCTGTGACTTCCAAGTAAGTCCCCTGCACAGTTATCCACCTACCCTCCCTCTCTTCTTTCCCTGATGTGAAATTCAGGAGAGGAACAGCAGTGCCACTCTTTGATTTGGTGTCTTTGAAGCAAATCTAATAAGATATCAAATAAATGCAGCAGCTTATTATCTGAAGTAGATTTTACCCATTAGCCGAGGGTGGTGGTTGTTCTTTTTGTAAAACAATGAGGGCATTTTCCTGGATCCTGGGGTCCTTAAGTGAGAGCTGAAGGACCCTCCTTTGCGTGCTCTTTGTGTAGAGCTGTGACTTAGTAATGTGAACTCCAAAAATGCAGCAACAGGGGCTTCCCGTTGTCTTGCTGTCACACATGTTAAGGTATTGCTCTGATTCTGACAATCCAGTATTTCCAGATTTCTTGGGAAACCTGAAGTCATTTATAGTGATTTCTGGAAAAGATGTACTTCTCCTTGCCACCATTATGAAGAACAGGTTGTGATAATGAAAATGCTTCACTGGAAGTCATAGAGCTCCTGAGGTGGAAGGCCAGTGGGGTCATAGAAGGACTGTAGGCTTTGGACTCAGATACACCAAGGAGTAAATCCTAGCTCTCCAACATTGCGACTGGCAAGCTTTGGTTTTCTTGTCTATCAAATAAGGCTATTCACAACTACCTCATAAGGCAGTTGTGGGGATTAAATGAGGGACGGTCTATGCTGATACTTCCTAGACTGGTGTTCCTAATCTCTCTAGTCCAGAAATGCCTCCTGAGTTCAGACCCATGTTTCCACCGGGATGCCCATCCATGCATGTACCCAGCCTGTCCCAGTCCGCACTCACTCTTTCCCTCACCCTCCAAACTACCCCCTTCCTCCTCCACGTTCACTGTAGTGAAGGGTTTCATCATTCCCCATTGTCCAAGCCAGTAACAAGTCACTCTCAAGTCTCCCCTCTCTCTCAACCTGGAAAATTCCATCAGTCACCAAATTCTGTGAATTCTGCTTTCCCTATGTCATTGCTCTCTATGGCATCCCCTCCACCCAAGGCCACTCCCTTAATCCAGTTCCTCATCACTTCTTGTCCGGGTTATTGCAGTATGTTCCATTTAAAAATTGATGCTGCCACCAGAGTGAGTTACCTGGTGTCACACACCTATTAAACATCCTCAGGATTTCCTTCATGAACTTCAAGGGGAAGTTCAATTTCTTCGACCTGGGAGAACAGGCCCTCCATAAGCTGTGTCCTTCCGTTCTCTCCAGCTCCATTTCTCACCACTTCTGTGTTCTCACCCTCAGCTGACTCCACCGGAAGTACTTCGTGTTCTGTAGGAGTGCCACGCTCTCCTGGACTTTCCTCCAGGATTATCTGTTCTCTCGGCTTGAAATGCTTTTCTACTCCCTGTTCACCTCACTTATTCCTACCTGCCATTCAAGCTGGAGTGTCGCCTCCTCTTGGAAGAGGATTTTGAACCCTACAGGCTTAGTAGGATTCCTCCTCTCTGTACCACCAGCATTTCATGTACTTATGCATTTATGAGAGTTGATTTTTTTCTGGTCTGCCTTCACTTGAAGGCAAGAACTGTGCAGCTCGGCAAGATCAGATCCTAGCACAAGCCAAGCGCTGGTGAACGTGCAGTGGTATTTACAGAATGAGTAATTAGTCTTCAAGGTGACTCTTGACGAGCTGGCTCATGGGAGGAGCTCAGTAAAGCAACCTTCTCTCTGATTTTGCCACTAAATAGCTGGCCAACTTGGGTAAGACCTCTCACCTCTCTGGGCCTCAAGTTTTTCTTGTGAAATGAAATTCACAAGTAATTTAACAAACACATGCAATTTTAAAATTCAGTATAAATCTTTGAATCAGTAAGAAATAAATGGAAAGTAATTTATAATAAAATTCCCTGTATTCTGTAGGTAAAGGCATGCCTATACTAAGGTACATGATAAAGTGGTCAGACACTTGCACCCGCTTATCGTGAATAACTTTGATTTTCAGAGCAGTAAGACGAAGCTATGTTTATACTCTTTCTTTAAATTTATTATTTGGAATAAGAGTGACGTAAAATATTTGTAAGTTAAAGTGGAATACCTTGGAATGAATAGCTGGAAGTGCAGACTGCTAAAGCCGCTTTTGTATCGGTGAGTCTCATACCACAGAGGTAATGCTCCTGGTAACATACTTGTCTAAATGAAAGTCCAAAATGGTAGACAACAGTTGGTAAAGTTTCAAGCAAGGCATCACAGTGGTCTCTGGATTTTCAGTGTACGTGCATTCCTAGAAAATTCCGCATTTACTAAAATAGTGCAAAAAAGTGCATTTATATATAGAATGAAGTTAGGCTCTAGGCTAAGTTAATCACAAACGGATTTTTCACCTACATGAATGTGTAGAATGATAGAAAGTCATGCAGGAGGTTGGGTGTGGTGGCTCAAGCCTGTACTCCTGGCACTTTGGGAGGCTGAGGCAGGCAGATTGCTTGAGGTCGGGAGTTCGAGACCAGCCTGGTCAGCATGGTGAAACCCCGTCTCTACTAAGTATACAAAAATTAGCCGGGTATGGTGGTGCGTGCCTGTGGTCCCAGCTACTTAGTGAGGCAGGCGAATCACTTGAACCAAGAGGTAGAGGTTGCAGTTGAGCCAAGATCATGCCACTGCACTCCAGCCTGGGCGACAGAGTAAGACTCCATCTAAAAAAAAAAAAAAAAAAAAAAAGTCATGCAGGAGGTAGCACAATTCTCTGTGTTGTAGGGCTATCCTGCACATTGCAGGATGGTTAGTGTTTCTGGCTCTCCCACATTAAAGGGTAGTAGAGCCCATTGCATCAATGAAACCTAAAAAGATACCTACACAAACAAATTTCCGAAACACCTTTATGTGCTTTCTAGGGAACTAGAGCTGTAATGTGTGGTACATACTGTCTAAATATCCCTCCTCTATGGAAAAAAGTGTGCTTCACCTCACTTGTCTAAAGCTAATTATTGTAAAGTGAGTTTGCTCCCTGTAGTTAAAAATTTGTAGCATTAGGAGGAAAGTCACTAACTTTCAATTAGGAAAGAATTAAATGTTAAATGAATCTACAAAGGCAAGCAATTGTATGATCTTTGAGACATGGGTTGTGTTTTCTCAAATATGACTTGTTTTTTTATGTCATTTAAAAATATTTTTACCTATTATTCATTCTGACCCTGGTAATAATCTCCTTGCTTAGTAGATCTCTTGTTTCCATACTTTCAATATTGAGAAATTTCCTCTCATTCTCCTGTATTCTTACCATTTATAATTGCAACATCATCTGACACCAGTTAAGTTAGGATTGCTTGATGATCATTGGTTGGTTGACCACTGTGCCTTGAACCCATTTCTGGTTTAGTCTTTATACCACCTAGCTGGGATTATTTTTTTAAGTCTGTCTCCACTATTAGTGGGAACTTCTTTACCAAATTTACTATTGTCTGCCTTAAAAGCAGGAGTCATATGCTATTCTCCTATTATCTCCAGACCATACCCCAATTATCAGCTACTAGCAGGTACTCAGTTAACATTTGTTAAATGAGTGAATGAATGTAGCAGATGATGTGCTTCATCTTGCAAATCTCATAAATTTAAGATTCGAGGTCCATAAAACAAAGGAATCTTTTAACTCATCATTTCTGATTACTTGAAATTCTGCAATATTGAGCCTGTTTAAAAGGAGCATAAATGCTGAAGTGAGGCAGAAAGAGAAGGTTGTTGTTTATTGAGTTTCAGATTTGCAAGATGAAAAAGTTCTGGGGATCAGTTTCATAACAAAATGAATATACTTAACACTACTCAACTGCATACTTAAAAATCGTTAAGATGGTAAAGTGTATGTTATATATTTGGTACCACAATAAAAAGGAGGGGCCAAAAAGGGGAGTATAAACATTTCCTTCTTAATTGGCTCCCTTTTCTGTTGATGGTACCACTGTTCTACCGGGCTTCCCATCAGGATTCTGGGATCACCCTTGACTCTTTCCAGTCCATTACATGTTATATAGACCAGTCACCAAGTTTTGGCTTACTAAGCCTCTCAGATCTGTCTCTTACCCCTACTTCTACTCAAATAACCGTGTCATCATATTACACTTGAATTAATGCAAAAAGCTCTGATTGGGGTTCTTAACTCGAATCTCTTTTCTTCCAAAATGACTTTAATCAGACTGCACGAGGAGCTATCATGGCTCTCTCCTGCCTAGAATCAAGTCCAAGCTCTCTAGACCTAGATTTTCCAGTGTGCCCCACAGTCAGATTGTACACCCTCATTTCTTACCACCCTCCTGCCCTCGCCTGTACATCCTCTCCTGACGTCCTGTATTAGGGCTTATTTATTTACTGGTCATCATACCCTTTCTTGCTTTTCTGGCTTTCCTCTCCCTCCTCTCCTGCCTGGAAACCTTCGCTTCCTTTCCACATACATTGCATGTATCCTCCTGAAAAGTTTGCTTCCTCCCCCAGTTGTTCTGGAAAGGATTCCCTTGAGACTCCAGCATATCTTGAATTCTCCCATCCTGGGATTCTTGTATCATTTGTAGCCTCCGTTATATAATTGGGCACTTTATAATTTGCTACAGGTCCTCGCTTGCTTTCATGTACTCAAATCTTCTAAGACTGTGAGCCTCTTGTCAAGAGCTGCTGTCCATTTTATTTGTAGACAACACCAACCTTACTATAATGCTGGGCTGTAAAATGTAACTCACCAATGAACTGAATCTATGAATATGGTTGTAGTTTGGGTGTTTAGAGAGATGCTCAGCAAACTTTTTCTGCAAAGAGCCAGAGAGTAAGTATTTTAGGCTCGTGGACCATATGGTCTCTGCCACATCTAGTCAAATCTGCTGTTGTGGTGTGAAAGAAGCCATAGACACTATGTAAATGAATAAACACATTTTTCATTTGTGACTGTGTTCCAATAAAACTTTATTTACAAAAATAAGTTTGGCTAGAGGACTGTTTCCTGACCCCTGGCTTATAGTGTGGTGTTAATGAGACCCGTTTCTGACTTCCTTTGTCTCTATTTGTTAGCTTAGTTGCAATACTAAAATTTCTAACCCTGGCCAACAGCCTGAAAAAAAAGTGCATTGCCACTCTTGAAGAACTGATCAAAGCAGAGGGCTACCGCTTAAGGACATGCAGATCATGCATTGCACAGCTCCAGAATTGTCACGAACAGCCCTCTTCATAAACAAGATCTTTCTAGGGCAGATGAGTCCTGTTGTCTATCATGCACAGGAAAGACAGCTGCCGTTGATTTGAGTATCTTCTGTGTGCCAGGTATTCTATACATTGTATATCACTTCATTATCCTTTGAGGTTTGATGTTACCATTTCCATTTTTCAAATAAAGAGACTGAGGCACAGGAGGTTAAATAATTGATCCATGGTCAAAGATAGGACATGGGGGATTCTGGATTGGTCCTTCCCTCCCTCCCTCTCTCCCTCCCTCCCTTCCTTCCTTCCTTTCTTTCTTTCACAGGATCTTGCTCTGTCACCCAGGCTACAGTGCAGTGGCACAATCTCAGCTTATTGCAACCTCCACTTCTTACGTTCAAGCGATTCTCCTGTCTCAGCCTCCCCAGGTGCTACCACCCTCCTTCCCTCCTTCCCCCCTCCCTCCCTCCCTCCCTTCCACTGCCTTCATTCCTTCTTCCTATCTATCCATCTATCTATTGAAACTCTGAGTTTTAATACTATTCAGTGGACTGTCTTCTCCTACTGTCATTGTATCTGCTGTGCCACTGAGTCTGTCTTGTCTGTGTTATGTTTTTCTTAGTAGTCTTGTAACATATACCTGCCTCTCCAAAGAGTTGTGGTTATCATTCTTGATTTAAAAAAACCAAAGTATACAGACAACTCATCTTTTGTAATTATACTCATCTGTTGTCTTATCCCAGCACTCCTGTTTTATTGTTAGAGTGAAGATCCCAGGAGATGCAGAATAGTGGGAAATGAATCTCATTGCACTTGGTGCCCTTTGTAATGGTTTCCCAAAATACTGGATTAAACAATGATAATGACAACAACAACATTAAAAACACGCTACGACTACCAGCCATAGAAGTTTGCAAACCCAGAAGATCACTGTCTTCTCAGTGCTGAATACATGCTAATGTGTTGTACTTTTGAGCAGATGAAAATCAGGTATTTGCTGGGAGATGCTTCAGTTTTGGACCAAAAGGCTTCAAAGGCTTACCGCCCAACAAATGAGGCTTTGAAGTGAGATGGGTGGTGTGATGATGAGAGGAAGCTTACTCCTCAGAGCAGGTACTTTATTATTCTGCGCTTTTGATTTCCAGCTGCAAAGCAAACAAGGCCCCCTGGTGCTCTGACTTATCGCAGGTTATGTTTAAAGGCAGAAAGGCTAAATTTCCAGTGAAGCCAGAGATGTTGCTAACCAGTCCAGTTTGTTATATATTCAGGCATCTGTGCACTTCTTATTTTGATTCAGCTATGATCACAGTGCCTGTTGACACTGCTTTTGGTGTTGTAAAAATTGGAGCTTAAGGAAGTGTGATGGTTTGATTGTATACTGTGGTGGCAACCACTGAGTGGCTAACTTCACAGCCATTCTCAACCTTCTTTCTCCAGCAATAGTGAATGAGCCAGTTATTCACTTTCCCAGCTGCCTTCACAGCTAGGGTAGCCATGTAGCCCATTTCTAGCCAATGTTGTGGATAGTCCTGCCGGCTTCTGTGACACCTTTTGCTTTCCTTGATAAAGGGGACAGTTGAGCTGGTGCCACCTTTTCCTTCTTATTCCTGTCTTATATGAGATAAGATGACTGGATCCTCTACAGCCATTTTGCGACGAATCAGTGACAATTTTGAAGACATGCTAGGGGTGTTAGAGATGGTGGAAGGAAAAGATAGAAAGTGCCTAGGTCCTTGATGGTTTTATTAAACAGCTGAACCAACATTATTTGCAACTAGTCTTTGGACTGCTTTGGTATATGAAAAAAATACATCTTATTTTAACCCCTATTAGTTGGGTTTTCTGTTACTTGCAGCTGACTGCATTCTTAACTCATACAAATAAAATAGCAAATCAATGGTAAGACCAGGAGGGTAATTTTTGACTTTTGTGTGACTCTGACAAGGCACTAGTCTTTCATTTATTTAATTAATGAGCATGTTAATAAAATTGTAAATCAGCCTTTAGAGTTTGTAAGCTCTGACCTCTGTGATCCTTGTGGAGTACTTAATACATTATTCAGTAATTAATGATGACATCAAGATACACACAAATGTAGCACTTTACTTGAATACTTTCTTGTAAACTTCCTCAGTGTAGCTTCTTTAGTAAAGCATATTCTTCTCTCTTAGGGTCCCTGAGAGTACCTTTGTTATAGGAGAAGTACATTTTCTTCTAAGTTATAAGAAGTTTTATGAAAAATTCCTTATACCACACATATTAATCATTGAGTGTTAGTTGTACACACAAAGAACCAGAAATTCTGGGTGATTGAAGTTTACAAACCTGCATATTTTGCCCACAACCAACAATATGTTATTTATTTTCTGAATCAGCCATGTGAGTTCTGAGTTACAGTTCTTTTTGTGTTCAGCTTTCATGGTTTCTGAAGAATCTAGAGGAAACGCCAAGTCTTGGAGGAAGCCAGGAGTCTCTCTCAGTCTTGCTACAGTAGGACTATCTCTTCTTTCTCCTCCCCACTTTCTTAGGCTTGGCAGTAAGTCATTGCTCGTCTCTTTCCCTCCAAAGAAAACAGGTCTCCAAATCCGTTTTTTATTTCACTAGTGGGAGGAGAACTCTGTTACTTTTGTTTAGTATTCCCAGGATAGTCATTAAATGTGATCAACAAGACAAACTTAGGAATTAAGAAAGATAAATTTCCAGTTTCTAACCCCATCTTCTTTTTTTGTATACCTATATTATGAAAAATCACTGACCTAGTTTAGAGATAAAATAATTCCTCTTAATAATGAAATACAAGTCTGGAGAGCTATACACTGCATAGACGTCATCCTGAAATGAGAATTTCTGAGCAGTTTGACTTCAACAAATGTTTGCTTGGTATCATCATCTGCTTTCCAGAATGTGCCTCCCTTCCTATGAAAACCTCAGTACTAGAACTTTTAATTGTGCCAGGTATGTTTGTGTATATATGCCTGCCTGCCTTCTAGATTGTAAATTTTTAGAGGGGATCAGTAGGCTTTGATCTGTCTCTTTATTCCCTTATGTTGCCTAGTGCAAGATTTTATACTCATGTGATAACTGATAAGTGTTTGTTAAGTTGAATTCTATCAATGCGTTTGTAGCTTTGCAATGTCTTGATCTTTGAGGTGAGTGACCTCTGAGTCACATACTCAGATGATTGTTAGCTAGGCTTCTGAGACTGCCTTGAAGATCAATTTGTTAATATTACCAAGCTCTGATTACTTGGTGTTATATAATTATGCTGCAATTAAACTAAAAATAAGCAACATATTTAAATAACTCTAGCAGAATTAAGGCAACTGGGTGATTCACACAAATGTCCCTGCTCCTCTTTTCTTGGGGATAAAATTAAGCGTATCATTAGGAAAGGTTGAATCTTTCCAATATTCACTGGCCTCACTCGAGGCAAGCACATTTATTGGAAATTTGGATCGATATGCAAAATAAAAGTACTGCATTATTTTTCCCCTTTTATAAGTGCCTATAAATAACAGGCTTTTAAATAGCAAATTTAAAGTCTGACTCAGTTTTTGAAAATTCAATGATAATCTCTGAAAAAAAAACCACTTCTGTAAGTGGCCTCTTCTGGGGAGAACTGGGAGCTGAGGTGCCAGGAATGGCAGGAAGACTTATTTCTTACTGAAAACCTCTTTGTGTGCATTTATGACCTATTTCAAGATGAAAACATAAGCAAACAGACAGATAAATCTCCATGCAATTTTGAAAAGGATCAAAATTGGAAGTCTTGCACAACCTGATTCTAAGGCTTACTATAAAGCTGCACAGATAGTGTGGTACTGGGGTAAGGAGAACAAATCTAGATCAATGGAACAGATACAGAATCCAGAAATAGACCCATACACATATGGCTAGTTGAGTTTTGACAAAGATGGGAAGTTAACTCATTTCAACAACTAGATTCCACCAGGAAAATAACTTTGATATTTACCTAGCATGATAAATGAAACATTAACTCAAAATGAAATATAGAGCTCAATGGAAAAGCTAAAGTGATAAAACTTGTGGAAATGAAAATAGGATAAGATCATTGTGACCTTGGGTAGGCAAAGATTTCATAGATGGTACACAAAAAGTAAAACCATAAAATGAAAAAATGGACTTTATCAAAACAGAAACTTCTGCTTTTCAAAAAGCATCATTAAGATACTGGAAAGCAAGCCACAGACTGGGAGAAAATATATGCGAAGCATATCTTTAGTAAAAACGTTGTACCCTAGAATATGGGCAAAATATTCGAAGAGACACTTCACAGAGAAAATATTCCAATGGCCAATAAGCTCACAGAAATATGCTCAACATCAACAGCCATCAGAGAAATGCAAATGGAAGCCATAATGGGACATTAAGATGACCAAAAAGAGTGAGTATTGGTGAGGATATGAAGCAACTGTAACTCTTTACATTGGTAGCCAGAATGTAAAATTTACTGTGCTTTGGAAAACAGATTGCCCATTTATTATAAAATTAAACATACCACACGTCCTCTAGCAATCCCACTTCGGGGTGTTTATGCAAGAGAAATAAAAACATACTCACACAAAGATGGGTCCTTGAATGCTGGCTTCGTTTCCCGGGTTGCTGTAACAAACTCAACTTACAACAAACAGAGTGGCTTTAAACAACAGAGAAACATATTTACTCACAGTGATGGAAAAAGAAGTCCAAAACCAAGGTGTGGGCAGGGCTGTGCTCTCTCTGAAGATTCTAAGGGAGAATCTAAGGGAGAATCTGGCCCCTGAAGTTAGACACAAAATGAAAATGTGGTTATTAACTTCCTGAATTCCCTACATGAATGAAACCCTGGAGCATCGTTTTCCCCTTGTGGGCTTTTTGTGAGGGATCAAAAGAGATGGTATGGACAAAGTACTTTGTGTAAGGGAAGATGGTAGTGATTGCTGGGCATTGCCCAAGAACTGCTGCCCCTAGCAGTGGATTTGCCAAGGAATTCAAATGCCTGACACAGACACCAGTGATAGAGCCGGTTCTGTCAGGGAGTATGGGTTATAACCTTTCTCTCTAAAGACCAACAGCTCTTTAGGCAAACGGTGTCTCTGCCTGTCCTTCTGTTGCTTCCAGGGAAGTCCAAGGACAAGATTTCAGCTCCTGAGAGAGACTGGCACAAAATCCCAGGTCCTGAGGGTTTTGTCAGAAGGATGCAGGCTTGGCTCTTGAATGCCAAAAGGGTGCCCCATGATAGGGGGCAAGGCTACTAAGATTCAGGGAGATCACTGGTCGCTGATGGGGCACTGCATCCTCAGTCAGATGAATGTGGCACTAGGTGGCTTAAGATAACAGCAAAAGTCTTGGCACAGATGACTCTGTTTAACCCCTCATACCAAACCCTCAAACATCTTCTATCAGCTAAAGGCCACATCCTAAGACGAGGACACCAACTTCCCTAAACGCCTGCCTGAGAAAGCTCCATCATGCCAAAAGCTAAAACCTGACTACAGGCCCCTGACTGCCCTTTTCTTACAGCATTTACCTTAGAAAACTTGTGATTGCAAATCTCTTCCTCTGTCCCTTTAAGATGTATCTTCAGCAACCCAGGCATGCCTGTCTCAAGGACCTGAGAGCCATCCGTTTGCAGTGAAATCATCAGGAAGGAAAGGACTGCTGCTCCTAGTCTCTGTGGGAGATGCCTGATTACCCTGCCCAGTCTCCCCCTAGCATCCTCCAGAACTTTTCACTTGGTGCACCCCAGCATTGAAAAAGCCCCTGCCTTTTATTTCAGGAAGGGTTAGCTCAGTGTATGCTGGAGCCTCTCTCCTCTGTTGCAGTGGTCTGAATAAAACCTGCTTTGCCTTTTTTAAACAACTGTTTGTTGGTGAACATACTCTTTGACAAGGAATTCAAATCATTACTGGTCTGAGATACTGGGGTAAAGCCTAACTTTAGGGGATGGGAGGCAAAGTAGATCCAGCTGTGGTGGGCCTGGGTGGCAGGAGGGGGAGGAAGGAGCTGGTATTTGCAATGATTCACCTTGAGAACAAGCTGGATAGATGCCAGCCTGGTGATAAGAGGCGGGGTGTCAGATCAATGGGTTGATAACAAAAAAAGAGCTCATACATTAAGAGAAGCCAACAAGCGGCTTCCAGGGGTCATACAAAACTCTGTCGTTAGCTCTGTTACCCTTATATCAGTAGTTTAGAGGACTGTTTAAAAGCCATGTGTGTAGCAGTCATGATGGCGTGACTGTAATTCCAAATAATCTTAACAGTTAGAATAAAGAGCTAAAATTGTCAGGATGAAATCTGATGGAAACTGAAGTACAGGGAATCTAATATTCTAGGCAGAGCAGAATCTAAAATCTAACAGAATTTGCAGGGCCCAGTGCAACATGAGAATGCGGGACCCCAGCCAGGACAGGGAAGCTATCTCCCTGTCAAACAGGTCCACTGCCCCAATCCACAGCAGAGGTGGCAGCGGGGGCGGGGAATGATCGTCAAGGGACTGCAGCCTAGGTTCCAGGATACTTTTCATGCTTGAGTAGTTAAAAGGCTGCCTGTGCTGTGGCCCTGTGAGCCCAGGGTGGGACGCTTCCACCTTGCCAAGGTGCTGCAGGGTACATACTTGACCTTAGCTCTCCCTGGCCCGCGGCCAGGCCCTTGCTGAGGGTGAAGGTGGCTATGGCTATGGCTGTGGCTGTGGGGAATGACAGGGAAGTGGAATTGAGTGGGACCAGGAACTCGTCTCAGGGAGGCAGGGAGGTGGTGGGAGGTGGCACTGTGCAGGAACTCAGGCTCCATTGGCCCATGGGCTGACAAACGCAAGTTCACAGGCACGATTATTAATTTCAAGATGGCAACCATGGAGCGTTACACTGCTAATAACTTCAGGTCGGCGACCATGGAGCATTAGGCCGCTTTCTCTTCTGAAAGTGGAACCCTGTGTGATGGCCCTGGTCTCACACCCACGAAGCTGACCCGGATTCGAGGCTATAAAACACTGTTGAAAGTAGAAAGCAGAACTTTTTTTTTTTTTTTAAACACTTTGAGTAGATAGAATGGTTCTGTAGGGGGATGAGAAATGAACTTAGGAGGCAGGTTGAACACTAACTTTAGAGAACTTTGGAAGCCAGAGTGGGGATTCATCTACAGAGAAGAAATCATCTCTAGAGAAGACGGGAGAGCTGGGGAGTGACAAGGTGAACTCGGTGTTTTAGAAGTCATTTCCAGCGAGATGTCTTTTAGAAGCTTGTGCCTTTCAACTGTTCTTTTTTGTTGTTTTCATACATAAAAACTGAAGAAACACTCTTTTTGGATCAAAGAAGAGCAGTTGCCTGGAAGGCCTCGTTCACTCACTTTTTCCTACTGTTCTGTGCCCAAAATCTACTGGAACTTTTGACATTTTGCTCTTCTTTGCCTCTGGATTTTAATGCTAGCAAATTGATGTGTAAGATGTCGGCAGAAAATGACTTTCACAGGACAGAGTGACCTTGCATTTTTGGTCAGAAGAAAAGGAAAGCAGCAGACGCACTAATTGCTGAATTACAACGAACCTTTCTACGAGCCTTTGAATCTCTCAGAGGAATCAAAACAACAAAATTAGAGCAGTGATATCAAGCAGCCTGCTTTGCAGGCAGACAACAGGTGGAGATAAAAGCCAAATCCTCAACTTCTCTCAAGTATCAGGAAAAAAGTGACTTCTGTTTCTAAGGGATTGGAAATAATTTTCATCTGTATTCCTCTCAGCTTAGTAGTAATTTATAAAGTCAGGCATTTCCATGGCAAATACACACATGTGCACACCCTGACACACATACACACATGCACAGGCCTGTCCATAATACTTTACTCCACGTATATATAATTGAAGCTGCGAGAGAACTTGTAATACAGTTTAAACAGAAGTTGTTGAAATGCTAGTGTTGTGAGAAAGAAAACTTTATCAGAGTGGCTTGTAGCCAGAATAAGATTGTGTGTGTATGTGTGTGTGTGTGTGTGTGTGTGTGTTTAAACAGGGTCTTGCTCTGGTGTGATCATAGCTCACTTTGGCCTCAACCTCCTGGGTTCAAGTGATCTTCTCACCTCAGCCTCCTGAGCTGGCACACAGCCATGCAGCACTGTGCCTGGCTAATATTACATTTCTTTGTGGAGATGGGGTCTTGCTAGGTTGCCCAGACTGGTCTCAAAACTCCTGGGCTCAATGATCCTCTTGCCTTGAAGAATAAAAACTTTTATAGTGCTGAAAGCATTTTCCAGGAAAAAAAAAATCTCTGGGTTTCCCTAGGGGCAGAAAAATGGATGCAACCTTTGAGTGGAAGAGTTTTGCTTTCTCTTTGTCATTCTTTCACTTGAATCACTGGCCTTGAGAAATCTACCTATTTCCTTGATTGCCATGTTCTAAGATGAGATAATCTTTCCCCCTAGTTTTCCTATGCGTTTTGAACTAGCCTCAGCCACTATAAAGCTCACTCTACCCTTCAGAGTATGTTCTCCTTGCTTTAGTTATGTGCTCTCTCCATTCTTTTGAGCAGCTTTCAAACATTTTCAGCTTTTTGGACAGCTCCCTGCATAAACATGCACATTTATGAAGATAGCACTGCTGTACCTTCGTTATTGGGTGCTTTTCCCTTGTATAGACACGGTGGCTTTTCTGAGAAAGTGTGGTTGAAACAGGGTCAGCAGTGGAGCCAGGGGGACCAAGGTTTTAGTCCTGGCACTGTCCTTTGTTGTCTCTGTGACCTTTACCCAGTCACCTGGCTTCCTCCCTTCCTGACAATAGGGATGGTGATGATGCCCTCTCATGGGTGTTGTGCACATGAAAAATAATCGTGTGTATAAAGCACATGGACATAGTAGGCACATGGCAAATGTTACTCTGTGCTTAATTCACCTGCTTGCCCTTCTAAACTGTTCATAGAGTCTTGAGCCATAAAATCATATGAGCAAAATGTTGCAGGTGGAAAGCCCACGCCCTGCTATGGTCTGGCTTCCTTTCCTGTGTATCAGAAATTCTATGATGGCAGGTTTGCTTCTCCTCAAGATGTCCAGTAATTTCAATGAAAACCTCTTAGTTCATCTCAGTTTGGTTCAGAGAATCCATTCTTTTGTTGCTTCCTTTATTAGATCAGAGTTGAAATTGTCATGGGGGCAAGACTGGAAACTTGGCTGATGATCTGTTTCTAGGACACCTCTTGAAGATGCCCTAACCACTGCCACAGGCTTGCTTGGGGCCATTAGGAATGGCCCTGTTACTTATAACACAATTCCACAATCTTTAATTTCATAAGTTAGAGTAGACTTAATGGCAACTGGCCCTGTCATCCATCTAGTTATTTCCCCCCAAAAGGCTTTCATATTGGCTATTTTAAAATTAATTATCACTTTTATAGATATTTCTCAATAGCTTTTGTCAAATAACAGTCTGATACAATGAAACAATATTGTTTCAGTGGGTGTGCAACCCATTCTATTTGATACACTAAAATCTCCCCTTGGTTTAAGCTAAAGATTTAAAGTTCCTGAAGCATTACACTATCACTCCATGTTGAAGGACATTGAGAAAAGCAGTCATGTAGAATTTACTGCTGTATTTACTGTAGATACTGTTGCTGAGAACAGTATTCATTTCATCACTACTTGTCATCCCTAGAAGACAAGGGAGAACTTTCTCTTAGTTCTTAGGATAAGGCATTTGCCATGAATTGATGATTTGAATATGGTTCGTCCACATCAAATCTCATGTTGAAATTTGATTTTCAATGTGGCAGGGTTGGGAGATGGGACCTAATGAAAGGTGGTGGTTGGATCATGAAAGCTTCATCCTCATGAATAGATTAACGCTGTATCATGGGAGTAAGCGAGTTCTCACTCTTACAGAAATAGGTTAGTTCCTGCAAGAGTGGGTTGCTATAGGTGAGGTTGCCTCTTGTTTTAGGTCTCTTTGCACATGCTGCACACCTTTCTGCTTCTTTGCCAGGTTGTGATGCAGCATATGGCCCTTCCCAGAAGCTAAGCAGATGCCAGTGTCATGCTCTTGGACTTCCCAGACACCAGAATCATGAGCCAAATAAACCTCTTTTCTTTATAAATTATGCAGCCGTGGATATTCTATTATAGCAACACAAAATAGACTAAGATAGTACCATAGCTGCTTTTCTCTATTATTATTTTGTGGACTCTATGAATCATTTAAATGTTACATTTTCCTCTTTGCTTGGGCTGCAGAAAGCTCAACACCAAATTTGCAACCTACCTTTCCTGAGTGTGCAGGGTGTATGGTAACCTCATATCCACCTCTATCCCAGTGAAGAGGGGTCCCCAGTGGTCTGGGTGCTCTGCCTCTCTCCAAGCTTCTGCACCTTCATCAGCAGAAATAAAGATCCCTCTTGTATCACATTCTTTAGTGAGAGAACAGTTCTTCTTTTCAGTACTGAAATCTTGGCTTCCATTATCACCTTGACACCATTATCAAGATGTGTGCCTTTTATTATCCTTATCAGTCACCACTAGATATGGAGACCTCCTAGGCCAGTTCTCATTGCCTGATTCTCATCCCCTAAGGGTCTCCCATTCCCTTGCCTAACCCCATCTCCTATCTCTTAACACCTTCTACATTTTCTACTGTGATTTCCAGAGCTCTGGGTCAGTTATTAGAAGGACCTCCCATATCTCCACCACTTTTTCTAATTTTCTCCACCTTCTTCCTCTACCCGAAACTTGACTCTCTACTAAAGTCAATATTTTTCCAGCAATTCTCTCAAGTGTGTGTGTGTAGGGTTGTTTTCTTTCTCACAGCACTCCTACCACTGGGCCTAGAGGTGGGGTACTGTCCTTCTTGCTCCACATTACTGTTCTAAATCATTCCTATCTGTCCTCCCTGTGCCCTCACCCCAGCTATGTATTTTATACCATCAGTATATTCTACACCCATCTCTCCTAGTTGCAGTCATCCGAAGACCCCTTCCCTTAGATCATTCTCTTTCATTTTCTGAAGATTTTAACTCCTGGTTCATTGACCCTCTCTTCACCATAGTCCTTGTATAATCATAGATGAAATTCAAGTAGATGTCCCAATGCATCTTAGTTCCTCAAGTTTATTATCTTTTACCCAACCTCATACTCCCAGTCCTTTGCTCATATCCTAAAAATTGACATTACCACAAAGGATTGGAAAGGAAATAAGCACAAACTGCATGGCTTAAAACAAGACACATTGATTAGCTCAAGGGTGTATAGGTTAGACCTCTGGGCGCACTGGTGGGATTCTCTGCTCAGTGTCTCACTAGTCTGCATTCTCTCATGGCGCTTACATGGTTGTGGCAGACTTCTGTTACTTGAGGTTGTAAACTGAGGTCCCCATTGCCTTGCTGGCTGTCAGTCTGGGCCATTCTCAGCTCCTAGAAGCCACCCACATTCCTTGACACATGGTCCCCTAAATCTTTATAGGCAGCAATGGAGAATCTCTTTTCTGTAGGGTGCTTCTCATGTTTTGAATCTCTTCCATCAGGATGAGCCCTGTCCCTTGTAAGGACTCACCTGATTAGGTCAGTTCTCACCGATCAGTTCTACATGTCTGATTAGGTCAGACTACTGGAGGCTAACTTTCTTTTCTTAAAGTCGGTTGTGTTGTATAACATCACCCAATCACCTATGTGATATTCCTATCTTCATAGGTTCCTCCCACACTCAAACACAGGAGATTATCCAAAGGCTGAGTCATGGGAGAAGGGGGATCATTTTAGAATTCTGCCTACCATACTCTCAATATTCTTAACTTGAAGAGTTCTATTCTTAAACTACCACCTACTGTCTCTAGCTCACTTCCTCTGTCTCCATGACTTCAACAATACTTTGAACTCACTAGAAGCTACAATATATCAATTTCCCACATTTTTATGTCCCTCATCCTCATCCTCTCTTTGCTGCCCTCCTTTATCAGCGTATGGTCGATCACCATAATCACTCATTAAAATATACCATTAGGGCCAGGTGCAGTGGCTCACACCTATAATCCCAGCACTTTGGGAGGCTGAGGCAGGCGGATCACGAGGTCAGGAGATCGAGACCATCCTGACTGACACGGTGAAACTTCATCTCTACTAAAATACAAAACAAACAAACAAAACAAAAGAAAACCTCCGTCTCTACTAAAAAAACTTAGCCAGGCATGGTGACAGGCACCTGTAGTCTCAGCTATTAGTAGGCTGAGGCAGGAGCATTGCTTGAACCCAGCAGGTGG
The DNA here is from genome assembly GCA_963573385.1 of Cacajao melanocephalus. Taxonomy (NCBI): domain Eukaryota; kingdom Metazoa; phylum Chordata; class Mammalia; order Primates; family Pitheciidae; genus Cacajao; species Cacajao melanocephalus. The sequence continues at coordinate 29,179 of CAUYLG010076801.1, forward strand.
AGGTTGTAGTGAGCCAAGATTACACCACTGAGCTCCAGCCTGGTGACAGAGCAAGGCTCTGTCTCAAAAAAAAAAAAAAGAAATATACCATTAGCTCTCTTTTTCTTCTCTCCCTTTGTTTAATTTGCCTGACAAAACTCCAACATGCTTAAATCTGACTCTACTTTTTTCTCATCCCTGTGTCCATGTAGATAAAAGTGGCTAGAGAAAAGCATATTCTGACACTGACTAGTCATCCTTTAAACCTGTGAGTACTGATTCAAGCAGGTTCTTAAATTTGCTTAGCACTCATAAGACATTTCCCTACAATTAGATACCCAAACTTTCATACATAGAACAAAGGTATTCAACCAGTTTTTACTTACAGATTTCCTAAAATAATTTTTAAAAACTCTGTACGCAGTTGCATATTTTATGTTGACATTTGACATTTAACTTTCATCAGAAATTCAAATAGTTGAAAATCTTATTACAATGTATTGTATGTTCAAAAAGGTTTCAAAACTCATTTACTCCAAAGAAATATTATGGCTATATCACAGCAATTTGATATCCACCATTGCCATTAGAAATGTATAAATAAGTTTTTATCTATTAGAAATTATATATCATTCTTTTTTCCTCATTGAATTTATATTTCCACTCCACATATAACAGAGTTGTATAATATGTTTTATAATTTAAGATGTTTTATTGTTCACCTTATTATACATTACTGTAATCAATCACATATGTGATTACATGTCCTCACTGTAAGACTCTAAATGTTTGATTTTTTTCTGACTTAAGGTATCATTACAATCATGATCATTATGTAATTAATCAAAATTATGCAAATATGTATATTAATAAATAATCACTAAATATTAAATAGTAAAATTTGAAAGCTACATCCTACAGTAAACATAGAGCCGAAGTGTATTTCCCAACACTTTATTTTGGAAAAATTTAAATTCACAAAGTTGCAAGGATGGCACAATGAACACCCATATATTCTTCACCTAAATTCAGCAATTGTTAAAGTCTTCTTGTATTTGCATCCTCTCTCTTTCTCTCTAGTTTTCTTTTTCCGTGGAACCTTTCGAGACTGATCAAATGACAGTGAGGACGTGCATCCATAATAATACAAGGGAAGGCAGAGTGCATGGACATGATACAGATGGTGGGCACAGTGTGGTGGGGGACACATGGAAGCTTCTATTTTTTGTGTGTGTGTGTGAAAGAGGAATCAAGAAGAAGGAGGAGGAGTTGCTGGATGTTTATAAAAAGAGGAGAAACTCTGAGTCATGTTGACTAGTGGACTTCTGTCTGGGGTGGAGACCCCCCCTCACCTTGGAGTGTAAAAGACCTTTTAACGGGATACAAAACCATGAAGAGTTTTAAGCAATCCATTTCCGTGTGTATTCCCTCCTTGGAATTCTGCCTGCCACTCCCTCCATCTTCCCAGCTTCAGGAATCCCGTTCTTAAATCACCACCTATTTGCAACTCATTCCTCTACTTCCATGACTTCAGCAATGCTTTGGACCCATGTTCTCCTCCCTGATGCACGTCCTTTAGGAGCCCTCTAGGACGCCATATTTGTCTAGTTTTCCTTCTGCCTCGTGGTTCTCTCCTTTTGGGCTTCCACTGCCTCTTCATCCTCAGTCCTAACTGCTAAATGTTGAAGCACCTTGGACCTCTTCTCTTTCCATATCATCGTCTGTATTATCTCATCCAGTCTCGTAGCTTTAACAAGCATGCATGTGCTCACAACTTCTCAGTTTGTATCTCCAGCTTGACCTCTTCTCTCAGTTCAAGATTTGTGTATCTAACTACCTAAATAAAATCTTCACTTGTCTGTATAGTAAACACGCAAAATGTTTTAGTCAAAACCAGACTCCTGCTACTTTTGTCTCCAAACCTGCTATACCTGAGAGCTTCCCCACCTTATTAATAGCAATTCAATTCTTTCCAGTGCTCAGGTCAAAACTTTGAGAGTTACTCTCTCTCTCTTTCAACTCTCATTGCCAATTTATCAGCAAATCCTGTTGGCTCTACCTCATAAACATATTCAGAATCCAGCCACTTTTCATCGTCTCCACTGTTACCTCCTGGATGTTGCCACTGCCATGCCACACCTGGATTTATTGCATCAGCTGCCCTATATCCACTCTTGCCCTCTTCAGCCTGTTCTCAACACAGCTGTAATTCCACCGGCTGCTCAGAATCTGCCAATGGCCAGAGTCCTTACCATTGCCTACAACCCCTTCCTGACTGTCCCCATTACCTCTCTGGGTGCACCTCCTGCCATCTCACCTACTCCCATCCTGTTCCAGCCATACCAGCTTCTTTGCTGGATGCCCAGAGTGCCAGGTACGCTCTCACCTCATGCTTTGCACCTGCTGCTCTTTTGGCTCTTTCCCCTGATATTGACATGGCTCACTCCTTCAACTCCTTCTGGTCTCTGCTCAGATGCTGCCTTCTCAGTGAGGTTCCTCCAGCAATCCAATTTAATTTAGCGCAGCCCCCATTTTAGTAGTGCTCCCTTTTCCCATTTCCTGTTTTACTTTTCTTCATAACACTTATTATCTGTCATACTATGTTTTGCCTATTTGTTTGCTGTCTCCATCCAGAAAGCAATGATTTTTGTCACTGCTAGATCCTTATACTATCTTTTCTTTCACCTACTTTCCTGTATGCCTCTCCCTCAGGTTTGAGAATATCCATAGTTATATTTCTTCTTGATATGTAATGTGACTCTGCTTCCCCTCCCAACAAAGCTATTTCTTTTGACTTGAGTTTGGGCAAAGCTTCTGCGACTGTATCTCAACTAGGAGCTCCAGACAACCAAGTTTTTTTTAGGGGGGCAGAGGGCTCGAGCTAAGTTGTATCAACCAGTTCCCTTATTTATAACTCGTAAATGAACCTTAAAATCTGAGGTCATCGGTATTGCTTCTGACTTCCTGGTTGTTTATTTTGAGTGAATTATTGGGTACATCCCATGCCATTTTCTCCTTTTTGAGACTGATGCCCTCCACGTTAACAAGTCTCGGCTCTCTCTCTTTTCTACTCTTCTATGTCTGCTTCGTATTCTACTAGCCATCCCTCCTGCCAGATTATTCTGTTGGCATTTTGAAATTCTTTACCTTAGAAGCTGGGAAAAAATTGGAGGTTGAAGCATGGCATCATTAGAAGTTTTTATGGCCGGGATAAATCACTTTTATATTTTTGTAGATTTGACAACTCGGCTTTCAAAGGCACAACTGTAAAACAACACATATTGGAAAATGTCTTGCTGGAGCCCATAACCTATCCTATCAGATACTTCACCCGTTAATTATTTTCCCCAGCAAATAGAGGATTAGAAAGTGGCTGACAAAGGTGCTAAGAACTGATCCAAGACAGTTTGCATTTGCACACAGTTTAAAAGCACATTCAGAATGATTTCCACCTTTTAAATGTGTCAGTTATTATTCTGTGGTGTGTAACAGCATGGGAAGAATGACATGGTTAATGCAATAATATAATCTTCCATCACTTTTATGAGAGATTTGCATCCTTTTATGCAATACCTAATTGACAATTGCCCCACCAGTCCTCCCCAGTGGAACCACCTATTAAATGGAATTTATGGTCGTTACCTTTTAAGTTAGTTAGACAACATGAAATGAAAATCTATTTTAAATGGTGATCAATGAAATCTTTTCTCTGGCTGGAAAAATTACATTTCGAAAATATTTATTTATTGTGGAGCCCCTGCTGAGCGGTGTGTTTAAACAAACCTTTCTTGTTGTGGGGTTACCTGCTTCTGTTTGAAAGCACTAGTCACTGCCCTTGCTGCAGCCCTTCTGATGCATATCAGGGCACAGCCAAAGAAAAGCCTATTCTCAGGAAACACATACGTCTCTTTGCCCCAATGCTCCAGATCTTCCATGTCCTGTACATGCCATCTCCCTCATCTCACAACTCTCACTGGTTGTCTATCTCCTTCTGCTAGAGCATCAGCATCAAGAGGGCAGTGATCCTGTTTTCTTCATAGATGTATGCTCTAGCAGCACATGCTAGGTACTCAATAAATATTTGCTGAATGAATTAATGAATCAATATGTTACTGCCTGGCCTTGCTATTTTTGTGATTTTGAAACAATTTCTTTTTTATCCTCTTCCAACCTGTTAAACCCTTACTCTGCAAAACCTTTGAGTTTTGTAGTGAAGCCCAAGCATAGATGCTTTATTTATTTATTGTTTAAATGGGTGGCTTAGCTTCTGCTGCAGCTAAGAACTGGCACTTCTTCCCTCTTGACTGATGGGTGATCCTTCTGAGGCGGCCAGTGGCTTGGATGGCCCCCATGTCTTATGAACCTGGTCCAGTCCCATTTTTTTTTGGTAGACTGATGGGGTGAGTTAGCACAAATGCTGTTTTCGGGTTTGGGGAGGGCAGTCAACTATGATTTTTGGCTTGGCCCAGGATCACTGTGGAGATCAATGTCCACATCTTCTGAGAGTCACACGATCAAAAGAGACTGGGTGGATGGTGGATGGTCAACCGTCTCTTTCCTGCGCTGTAAGAGCTGAACTGGGGAATTTACCTCATTACAGTGAATGTGAATTATAGGGAATGTGAATCTTCCCTGAGCTCACTGATGTCTTGACAGTCCTATGAGTTCTCAAACACAAGGACCACATCTACCTTGCTTGCGTGTGTAGCCCCAGTGCTTGGCATTCTTCCTTTCAACAGCATTCACTGTGCTCTGTGAGCGTGAGTTGGTATTTGGCAAATGTTGTCAAATGAATGAAGTCATTCATTCTTTTATCGTGTTGACACTATTTCAGGGGCAGGTTCAGGTTTTGCAGAGCCTGAAGCTTACATACTTTGTGGGAGGGATCATCTTTAAGAAAAATAATACGAAATTACAAATTAGGTATGAATATAAATATTTATTTGGAATGAGTAAAGATATTGTAACAATTACTGGAAGCTCAGAAGTTCATGTCTCTTTTTTTCAAGCTCTTTTTGGCCATTTTGCCAGAAATGCTTTCTTAGGCATACTTTCCTCTTTTAAACTATCTTTCCCTCTTCATCTAGAATTCTTTAAAAGTCTTAGTTATTCCCTGTAATACAGGACTTATGCACCTGAGGAGTTCCAAATCTTAATCTTCCTTAGCTTCACGGTAACCTTACCTCTGACTATTGGTCTTGAGAACCTGACAAGACCCTAAAAACCACAGGGGTGGGAATGGGTGAAACGAAAGAGGATGAAGTTTTTGACCAAGGTAGGCCACTGACTTTCTGAGAAACTGTAGAAACAACTTGAGGCCCAAACTAGGCTCCAGCCCAGAAACGCACTGACACCGTGACATTACATGGCATTTTTTTGGCCACTGCCACGGTTTCTGACTTGCCCTAACTCTTGTGACCAGGGCTTGGCAGCCACCAACATCACACCTTTGGGTTGCTACTTGATCAAGCCTCAGGCATAGATAGAGTTGAATAAATTCCCATGCTTTGTAATCTATTTGTCAGCAATCACTGAGGCTAATGTAAGGTCAGCTGTTTTTTTTCTCTCTTTCTCTTTCATCTTATTTTCTGTCTTCTCAGAGAGGGGAACAACAGATGAGTATCTGTGTCCTTTGTTGCTCTTCTTAAACCTGAAAACAAGCTTCTCAGAATCATTTATAGGAACATATGATAGTTCTATTTGCTTTTTTCTCCTTACGTCTTCCCAATTCTTTCATAGATCTGTGAGACCACGTTTGCATCACACATTGGATGTTATAGGTCTCTTCCATAACATTTCTGAGATTAAAAACTGTAGGTGCAGTCATGCGGATCAAGTGAATTCAGCAAATGTGTATGGCATTGTACAAAGGGTGTAACAGGGAGTTTGGATAGACATGGAACCCTGCGGGGAGCATGTGCTCTGGAGAGGGCAGGCAGAGAATGGCAAATGTATTGCAGAGCTATAAGGCCAAGCAGATGATATTCATGTATCACAAGGAAAGTTAAAACAAAGCTTGTGGGATGTAGGGTGTGTAGAGAGCTATAATAATTCAAGAAGGATAAAGAGATCATTGAGTTCTATATTTTGCATGAAGAGGGTAATATATTCTATGAAACTTTAAAGAGAGGTCGGATTTCAGCATACATAGATGGGCTGGGAGAGCAGGAGAAAGGGCAAGATTCCAGGCAACAAGCACAGCGTGAGGAAAAGAAGGGAATCAGAAGAGCATGGGGCATGTCCAGGAAAAAGTGAGCACGTAGCTTAGCTGCAATGTGGGAGAATATGGTGGGAAATAGTTTTTAAAAAATGAGAAAGGATAAAACAGGTGAATATTATGAATGGCCTTAACAGGTGATATGAAGAGGAGTGTGATATGTTGAGGAAGCGATAAAGCATGGAGTGAGGAGCTCTGAGTTGGATTCTGATGTTATGACTTGGGAATCGAGTTAGGGCAAATCGTTAAACACTGGAGGCTGCCTAGTAGAATGGTAGGGCAATGCCTCAACTGGTGGTTCCAGGATTATGGTGAGGTTCAAAATAGAGGAAGTAATGTTTGGTCATTAACGCTTGCCAGAAACACATACTCAGTGCCCAGGTCCTAGGGATAGCAAGGGAATCAGACATACAGGGTTATGTTCTCAAAGAGTTGGCATGTTGCTGCAGAGAGCAACACCAAACATGCACAGACCAGCCCTGAAAGAAATAGTAAGAGAATTTAGGATAGTGACAATTGCTGCGAAGTGGGGGGAACTGACAACTGGGTAAAGAGTAATGAGATACGGGTAGGAGACCTAGGTTTTTGGCAGTTTAGCTGTAGCAGTCAAGGAAGCCTTCAAGGAGGTGTAGACAACTGATGAAAACAAGTTAGAAATGTGATGATCTGGGGCACTAGAGCTCCAGGTAGCGGTAACAGCAAACCCATGTTTTACGATCAGCAGGAAGACCGGTGTGGAGGGAGAGCAAGGGGAGGAGAATGGAGGAGAGGAGCTCCTTCAGATGGTCGGGATGGATGTGTTAAGACCATGTGATCTTGGGAAAGGAGTTTTTTTTTTTCCCATTCCAAGAGCAATGAGAGACACTAGCTGGTTTAAAGCAGGGGAAAGGCACAATCCAATATATTCTGTGAGAAGAGAATTATAATGGGATTATAATGGAAGGAGGAGATAGCCAGGAGACTTGTAATAATTTAGGCAAGGAATGGTGATGGCTTAGACAGGCCGGTTGTTGAGGGACTGAAATACATGGCGTGATGGTGAATTGTATGTGCAACTTGACTGGGCTGAGGGATCGCAGGTAGCTGGTATGACATTATTTCTTGGTGCGTCTGTGAAGGTGTCTCTGGAAGACATTAGTGTTTGAATCGGTAAAGTAAAGAAGTAAAGAGACTTCCCAAGTGGGTGGGCCTCATCCAATCTGCAGAGGGTCTGAATGGAACAAAAAGAACAAAGGGTGAATGAAGGGTAAATTTTTTTCCCTGTCTGAGCTGGGCCATCCATCTTCTCCTGCCTGCCCTGAGATACTACACCTACCCCATCCTTTTAGAGTTAGATTGGAATCTACACCATTGTCTTTCCTGGTCCTCAGGCTTTCGGATTTAGATTGAATTACACCACCAGCTTTCCTGGTTCTCCAGCTTGCAAATGGCAGATGATGAAACTTCATGGCCACTATAATCATATGGGCCAATTCCTACAATTAATCTCTCTCTCTCTCTCTCTCTCTCTCTCTCTCTATATATATATATATATATATATATATATATACACACACACACACATACATATGTATATATGTATACATATGTGTGTGTCTGTCCATCTGTTTCCTGTTGGTTCTATTCCTCTGGAGAACCCTAATTCAACATAGTTGGATTTGGGATATTTGGGGTATTAGCATAAAATTGCTGATTAGATGTGACCTTAGATAAAACACTAAATGAGAATGCATTATGATTTGAAAGCCCTGTCTACATACATATGAAATATTAGCCTTGCCTGGCTTGGTCGTCAATACTGAAAGTTGAAGATTATGAACTTGGGAGTGGCGTGAAGCAGCACTTCAGGGAGTGATCAGGTAACGCCACACAGCACAAAGAGAAGAGGTGGAATCCAGGAAGGAGAACATGAATCTGTCCAGTGTTTCTCACCTTGAGCTGGCACGTGAATCATCCGAGGATCTTGTCAAAATGCTGATTCTGATTCTGTAGATCTAGCGTGAGATCCGAGATCCTGCATTTGTAGTAGGTTCCCAGGTGATGCCAAAGCTGCTGGTCTGCAGGCCACACTTCCAGTAGCAAACAGTTCAGGAGGATAATTCAGGCATGAGTTAAGGAGGGCTTGAACCGGGTTGGGAGTGTGAGTAGAGAGTGACTTTTGCAGTGGAGCTAGACACTAAAGAACAGAAAAGAATCATTAAAAAAATGATGTTTTGAATTAAGTTGAGCAAGAAATGATGGAGTCAGTCATATAAATACTGAAATCAGGAGGAGATTTGGGGAAGGAATTTTCTAGGCTCAGTTATTTTTTCTTGTGCTACAGCTTGGGATCTGACTTGGGTACGTAGGTTGAGAAACACCCCTGATGGATTCAGTTTTGTCTGGAGGGATGAAGGGTCAAAGTTTCCATTTTCTACTCCTTTCTCTGTTGAATGTTAAAACACAGAGACTGCATATACTTAAAGAGCCCCAAAGGGAAGGAGGTTGGAGACCCTCATTCCAAACGATGTGATTGGACTTTGAACCAGTAAATCATCTTGGAATTCAAGAAAGGCCGGCTGGGTGCAGTGGATCATGCCTGTAATCCCAGCACTTTGGGAGACCAGGGCAGGTGGATCACCTGAGGTAGGGAGTTTGAGACCAGCCCGACCAACATGGAGAAACCTCATCTCTACTAAAAATACAAAATTAGCTGGGCGTGGTGACACATGCCAGTAATTCCAGCTACTCAGAAGGCTGAGGGAGGAGAATTGCTTGAACCCAGGAGGTGGAGGTTTTGGTGAGCCAACTCCAGCCTGGGCAACAAGAGCAAAAAAGAAAGGCCCAGTTTTCTTGGACTATGGAGTCTTAGTCCCTGCCTGTTTATTGCTGATTGTCATAGAAGGCCAGTCCCCATCCCTCTCTCCTACACACGACACCGATATTAATGCCATAAACCCTGAGGAATGGTACCAGTGCATCTGTATATTAATGTTAACAAGAGGCCACATTACTGAGCATTTCTTATGTGCCTAGCACTCTTCCATGCCTCTTATGGATATTATTTCATTAAAAGCCCCCAATACCAGGAGGAAGGTATTATTACCCCTCCCCATCTTAAACTCCACCCGCCCCCATTTTATTAATAAGAACATGAGGTTTTGCAAGGTTCAGTGGTTTGCCATGTCCCCACAATAGGGTGGCAGAACTAGAATTCTGATCAATCCATCAAGTAATTCTTTTAACAGGCAAGCCCCGGGAGTCTGGTTCCAGCAGGCTCACCTCAGCCATTTGTAAAATGCTTTCCCTGGCTGCACATCTACAAAACTATTGTTCTGCTTACCTGGAGTGAAAACTTGGCCCAGCAATAGGGATATCTACGCTCCAGTCCTAGCTCTACCTCTAGTGATCAGTGTGACCTTAAGTAAGGTACTTGAATTCTTTGGGCCAAAATTTTCTCATCTAGGAAAACAGGAGATTGAATGAGAGAGTGCTTTCTCAATCCCTGGTATTAATTAGAATCAATGGAGGGGACTTTCACAAATACTGATGCTTCCCTTTCAGAAATTCCAGTTCACCTGGTTTGGTGAAAGGCTGAGGTATTAGAGCTTTGAAACTGTTTCCAAGGGATTCCAGTGGACAGCTCAGGATGAGGTTCCAGATGACTGATCGCTCTTTAAGGAAGGTTCACACTTTCCACTGTATTCCTAAGATGTCATCATACAAATCTCTGCATGATGTGCGTGTCTGACTGTTGTGACCACCAGAACTGATTTCATGATTGCTTTTATTCTGGCTACAAAGCTGAGTGGCTCTGCGGTCCGCAGCACAGGGCATTAGGGGGATCTGATCTGGTCATAAAAATTTCGGATTTTACAGGTCAAAAATATGAATGTGGGAAAGAGGATTAATTTTTTTTTTCTTGGTAACAGAAGCTCTGTCTCTGGTTGATGGGTGCAGCAAACCACCATAGCACATGTATACCTATATAACAAACCTGCACTTTCTGCACAATATATCCCAGAACTTAAAGTAAAATAAATAATTTAAAAAGAGAAACTTCATCTCCAGAATGGCTCCTCTGAGGAGACTGAAGCTGCCTTGGTACTTTGTGTGCTGAGAAGTAACCTGGGGTTGAGAAATGTACTAGACTCCAGCAGCACCGCCTCTATTTGGCTGGGAAAGTGCAGTCACTGGATGTCTGAGATATTATGCAGTGACATGAATGTGAGGTACGAGTGCTACATGGAAAATATTTCTTCCTTCAGGTTGGGTGTTGAATATTCTCCTGGGCCTCTGGGAACTGGAGCTCCTATGGGGTGCGTCTGGTGGCACCTGGAGCCCCACAAAACCCCCCTGGATGGAGGTAGCCTCACCACCAGTAACCCTTGCCTGAGGGCTTCCCAGCTGCATGATCCCTCACAAACTGCTTCGCTACATTTTATTTTAAGATGATTGAATTGCAAGAATTGGATGCATGTCTCTGTAGGTAGTCCTGACGGAGTTAAGGCTGAGTGGATTCCCTTTGGATCCCCACCTTTTCTCATTTCTGGTCCTGAACTGCTGAACCCAAAGATGTTTGCCTTTCTGTGGCAGGATGACATCAACGAGGAGGCAGTTCCTCGGCCCAGGAAGCCAAGTCCTCAGACACCATCTCAGAAGTAGGACAAGTACATTTTGTTTCTGCGATTCAACCCAGAGAACTGCCTGGTCCCTGAAGCCTGTGCCAGATGTGTTTGCGCAACCTCAGCAGCAGCTTCCAAAACGTGGTTCAAGAATTTGCCAAGGGTTTTATTTCTTTCAGGAGTGAAGACACATGGATGGCATGACTCCTGTTGGCCACACATGTCAATGTGAATTGGAGGCTCAAACCTCAGAAAGGGTTCGGGTCCAAAGTGACAATCTCCCTGGCTAGGCTAGACATGAGACATTGCTCCAATACTCACCCCGGTGGGTACACACAGCCGGCGAGAACATTGAGATCAAGTTGGCCAGGGCATGGTGCCATCTTGTTTTGGCTAGGGGCGTGCTAATGCGGTGGAAAGGAGCAAGAAAAGCTACCAATTTGGCTGTGACTCCTGAACATTTGCTCAGCATTCTTAAATCCTCCTGGTCAAAGAGAATTTCCTTGCAAGTCCCTATACTCCAGGCAATGGTATAAGCGCACACACACACACACACACACCACACCCATAGAGTTAAAACCTTTTAGGAGATAAAACTCATCTATTGCATGTGTGTCCACATACATCTGCTACAATTGGGAGAAATAAAGGCCTAAAATGTGTGTGCACATATGAATGACCATCATTTTAAAGGCTAAAATGGCATCTTTCAAAGGCCAATCTTATAATAAACTCTTAAACCTTGTAGTATTTTACAGTTTATAGAACAATTCCACATCTCATTTGATCAGCCTTACAACTTTGTGTATGTATTAGTTTTCTCTCTATTTTAACACCTGAGGAAATGAAAGATCAGAGAGGTTAAGTGACTTGCTCAAGTTTGCACAGCAATTAAGTCCCAGAATCAGGGTGAAAAATCTAGCTGATCCCCATCTAACCTGTCTGACACATTGGCTCTCTAGTCTTGATGTTAGACTGAAGGCCAATAGGCATGTGACTCATCTATTTGTAGGACTCGATGCTGGGACCTGATACCATGAAGTGTGGTCTGAGGGCCAGCAGCACCCTCCGCTTCACCTGGAATTTAGAAATGCAGACTCTTAGGCCCACCCCAGACCTTCTGAGTTTTAGTGTGCCTGTTTACAGAATTGCCTCAGGTGGTTCATGGGCATAGTCGAGTTTGGAACACCCTGGAGGAGGGAGCTAGGGTTTCCTTCTTGTTTCTACCACTTTCAGGAGTCCCTAAGCGCCAGAACGGCATAATCTGGGGAATTAGAAAAATGTGTATGGTAGGATCCCATGCCTGTAGTTCTACCTCTGGAGTGGGAGTTGGATTAACTTGCTTAGAAAAGGCTCCCGGTGGTTCTCATATGCAGCCGGGCTTGGGAACCATGTGAATGAATCATCTCCGAGGTCTCTCCCACCTTTTCTGAGTGCGTGAGCCTTGTCTTTAAGGAACGGGCATACACATTCCTCACCCCCACCCAGTGCTTTACTGACATTTCAGCATTCACAGAACATTTTATATCCAACCCAACCTTTTTCCTTCTGTCCAGAGACTTGACTTTAAAAACCACCCCTGAGTATGTCAACTTCATGTGGTGACTATACAGATTAGTTGGGATATTTGATTCCCTGACTCTTCCCAGGGGAAAAAAAAATTAAAATGTCAAGGAAGAGGTCCCAGGCTCCCTGCTTCTATCCGAGGACCTGTGAACAGTGTAAAGTATCATGCAGCGTCGAAGCCCCTGAGGTCAGGAGGAAGGACCCGCACAGTCCACTGTTCAGGTGAAGCTCTCCAATGTCTCATAGGACTGGCGGAACAGTCAGCATGTTGCCAGTGCCACCAAGAACACCGTGAGAGCCAGATCCCAGGGAAAGCCTGGCTGTTTTTGGTTAGGCACTGAAAGACATTATTGTGTTCATTGCACCTCTTAAGGAAAAAAGCAAAAACCAAAACAAAACCTACATTTTCCTGTGTGTACAGAGTCATGCTGTAAGATTTGGGAATGCGTTCACTCTCCTGTGGAGCCATCTGTTTGAATATCAAGAGGGGAAATTCGTTAGGGAGAGATTGAGCCCGGGTCAGGAGAGGACAGCTGTCCAGCCGAGGCCAGTGAGCCAGCCCATGTGTGAAGGAGCTCGTAATTCTAGATTCCCATATTTCATTGCTTTTTTAGATAGGCAGGGATGACGCCAGGCAGTGGGACCCAGACTGATTTACTGGGTTTTGCAAGACAGTCTAGAAATGGATAGGGATTTCTTGTAGAAGCCTGCCCTACCAGTGCTAAGGCAAGCCCGGGTGCTCATATTTTCATCTGACATCTGTGCTTGTCAGGCCTCACACTGGACATGTGAGGACACGTGCTTAATCTGGGTGCCACACAAAAACGGGCAGCTGTCGCCATTCCTGGCTGCCACACTTGTGCCTGCTCACGTCTCCCTTTGCTCACTGCCTTTCCTTTCTCCTTCACTCTCCGCTTCATGGCTTAGCAGCTGCGTGGCTAATTATTTTATTTTCCTCTCCTAATACGTCTTGGATTTCTCCCATTGCCTCTCTCCTGTTTCTTCCTGACCCATCTACTCAGGCCACAATCCAGTCCCTACAGTGAAGTCTCATACTCTCCCTCCCAAGCTCAGGATCCAGAGAACGAGGAAAGACTGAGGCGGAGCTTCTCTTGGATCTTGGGCTAGACACAGAACAGGTTTTGGGCTCTTGGTACCTGGAGTCTTCGATGCTTAACCTCTCCACATAAATTGGCTGTCCTTGACCACTGCATGACCCGTCAGGGGTGTGATCATCCAGCTGACTGAGAAGAGGCCAAGGCAAGGAAAAGTCCTGATCTCCCTGCACGTCCATCAGTAGGATTGGGACGGCGTGGTCGGGTGGCCCTAGATGACAAAAGCCAGCGGTTCTCAATCGTGGTATATTTCAGAATTCTCCAAGATATTTTAAAAACATTCTAATTCCTGGGCCCCACTCCCAGGATTCTGACCTTATTGGGCTGGGATGATGTCGGGTGTCAGTATTTTTTCATAAGCTATGGGCTAGGTTGAGAGGCACTGCTGTTCTACCTTCTTTGGGTAGGGTCTTAAAGAATGTCAAATCACCAAACCCCTATCTCCAAGATAGACAGTATACTGCTTCCTGAATTCAAATTCCAGAGTCCACGTAAGAAGGAACAGGAGAATCTCATGTTTGCTGATCCAATGGGGGAAGGCCAGTGTGAATAAAAGTGTTGGGGAAAATGCAATCTGGCTGCTGCCTGGCACATGCAGTGGCTTATTAACTGCTAACTAAGTGTTGCCTGAGAGTGCTCCCGGAGGGGCTGGCTGTAATGAAAAAGATGGAGGAATCCGGCTCGTTTGTAATTATACATCAGTGCAGCTGAAGTACCGCTCAGCTCACACCTACTGCTCTCCTTACTGAGTGTCTCTGAGGCCAGTCTCTGTGCCGGGGGCAAACTTTCCATTGCTTATCCAATTATGTTGTGTCCACAGCTAATAGCTTGTAGATTTCGCTAATTCTTTTGTAGGGGAACACCTCTGGAATGGCTACTATTTGCATATCTATCTTAATTACCCTTACGAGGAGAATGGGAACTGCCACTCTTAGCTGAGCCGGTTGAGGCTGTGGGGGAGAGGAGAAGCTGAGGACTCCTGCCTGTGGAATCCCAAACCTCTGCCGCTTCCAGCTGTCCCCATCAAACTGACCCCAAAGACAAGTCAACATTCCTTGTTCACAGTGGAAGCCACAAGTCCTCTTCGTGCCCTTAGTTAGACATCATCTCCAACTGTGGCAACAGATGGAGAAGGAAAGTTTTTTTTTTTTTGAGATAGAGTCTTGCTCTGTCACCCAGGCTAGAGTGCAATGGCACAATCTCGGCTCACTGCAACCTCTGCCTCCTGGGTTCAAGTGATTCTCCTGCCCCAGCCTCCCGAGTAGCTGGAATTATAGGCGCCTGCCACCATGCCCGGTTAATTTTTGTATTTTTAGTAGAGACGAGGTTTCACCATATTTGGAAGGCTGGTCTAGAACTCCTGACCTTGTGATCCTCTCGCCTCGACTTCCCAAAGTGCTGGGATTACAGCGTGAGCCACTGTGCCCGGTCGGGAAAGATTTTTTAAAGGGACACGTGTGCATTCGCTGTGATCCCCCCATAAAGAATCTAGAATGAGGGCTGAAAGATCCAAAATGTCACCTAGCCTGGAGTCATATATTCAAATGTTTATGCAGCCCCATCTAATGGAACTTTCTGTGGTAATGAAAACATTCTAAAGCTGTGTCCAGTACAGTGGCCATTAGCTGTCTGTGACCCTTAAGCATTTGAAATTGGCTAGTGTGACTGAAGAACTGAATTTTAAAGTTTATTAAATTTCAATTAATTTACATGTAAATCTAAGTAGCCCCATGTAGCTAGGAGCTACGGGGTGGGATGGACACAGTAGGTCTCTATAGAGTCAGGCAGGACAGGCCAATGTGGGAGGTGACCTCCGGGCCCAGATGAGCTCCCACATGGGATGTGGTAGGGACCCGTGCCCTGTCTAAAGAACGACTCCTCTCCACTGCAACAAACAGTTGCCATGTAGGAAAGCAATAGGCTCAGGGATGAAATATCCTAATTTTTTAAAGAGAAGACAACAATTTAGGTTTTTATTTGAAATCTACTGAGTTTTAAATGTTGGAAACTATTCAAAAATTGTAAATCACGTGTGACTTTTCTTCTGGTACAACTCCATTGTACTGGTGAGGAAGCTGAGACTCAGGGCAATTCCAAGTCTTCTCCAAGGCTGGGAAGGAAATGAGTGAGCCAAGCTTTCCTGGTTTAGGATTCCATGTCAACCCTCTCATCTCGAAATCAGTACCCATGTTAGTTCTTTATATTCTCACATATACAGAACTAACTGTATATTCTCTAGACAGTATCTATTTTTATCCTCCAGACATTTTTACTTTGTCAGACTGACTTGAGTTTATCCACTCGTCTTATTCTTCCAGGCAGCAGGATCTTCCCCAAGCATCTGAAGTACCCCCGTGGGAGAAGAGAGAGAATCTTTGCTCTTTGATTTAGGGGGCTGGAAGCAGTCTGTCTAGAGGTCTAAAATTTCTTTGAAGTCTCATATTTTATCTTTGAAAAAAAAACCCATGCAAACTTGGCAGCCTATTCTTTAATATATTTGTGCTTATTTAATATTAAGACAAAATTCCCCTTCAAATCTAGTAAAACTGAAGTTTGAAAGAGAAGCAACAGTTTTATCTTGTGCTTTCATGAGTCATCTGGCCCACAGCTCATATCACTGGGCACCTCAGACTCCAGTTTGGAAAGTGCTGATGCATGGCAGACAATTTTAATGGTCAATTTAAAGTTCGCTGCCATTCCACTTGCCATCATTTAACAGGTAGAGAGGAGACTTCTTTCTTGGGAACGTCAGACTTTCTAGTCATTTCCAGGAAGATGTGAGCAATTTGGGGGCATGAACTTGGATCCTGTCTTATTATCCTTGAATTTAAAATATGTCAAGGGCGTAAATACAGAGATAGGGTAAAGCAGAGAATATAACCAGGAGCAAAGAGAGATCAATCAGTCCCTGGCTGTTTGAATGCCATTGTTTTCCAAGGCTGCTTTTGTCTTCAAAGGAAAAGACACAGCAGATGTTATAGAAGTCATGAGGCAGGAAACCGTGCTGTGGGGAGATAGTAAAAATGGACGTAGGTCATCTTTCCATAGCGTGTTCTCTAGGCAAGTCAATGTGGATGGATATTCTAGCTCATGGACATTACCTTGAAGGGGGAAGGTGGGATAAAAGGCAGGTCACTCTCACAAAGAGAAGCCATGAGCTTTTAGTCCTGGGCCAGCTTTGTTGCTCTATAGCTTCTTGGTGAAGCCACTTATTTTCCATGTATTTTGCATTATCTCCTTTTTATCTCAAAGACTTCTAGTCGGTTAAAGGATGTAAAGAAAAGTTCGAGAATCCTGACAATGAGTTTGTAGCTCATCATGGCTTGAGAGAGTTAGTAGCAGAAGAGCAGTAGCAACGTAGCCTGAGCATTTTCTGCCTGGTGGAGAGGTGAGGAAAGCATGGGAGGCTTTGCACTTCTCTTGTCCTCCACAGTGGCTGAAGCAGGGTGCGTGCCTCGTGGCTTGACCTGAGTGATTGGTCTTACAGGGTTGCTCTGAACAGATCTTTGGGTCTCTCTGGTCTCCTTTCTATATTTTGTTTTATGCTTTGGTTTTAAATCTCAAATTTTTAAGATGACATTCACAAACTCCCAGAGAGTTTCAACTATCACTCTTCCAATTCTTGCGTCCCCAAAACATCACCCCCATATTTTGAATTCCCTACCAGATACATCCTCCCTATTGAGATAACATAAGCATCTCAAAGGTAAAATTTGCTAAACAGAACTTATCATGTTTCTCCCATACCTGTTCTGTATCTTACACATTTTCTTTCAGATAGTAGTGAAACTGGCTCACTCAGTTTCTCAAGTTAGATAATCCTTCATCATTTTTTCTTTCTCTTCTTCCTCTCCTACCACATTCAGTTTGTTGCCATCTTGTCAAATTTCTCCTCACGTGTCTGGTAACATTCTCATTGCTGTGATTTGATTCATGTCATTATCACGTCCTATCTAGACCATTGCTGTAGCCTTTACACTGTTTTTTTTTTTTTAATTCCAACCATTTCTCATCTTTGGGGTGACTTTAACACCATCTTCCTGAAATTATTTTTTTTAATGATTCATTGTAGCCATCTCTTGCTTCTAATCCCACGTTAACCCCTGCTGCTCCAGGAGAAGGTGTAAATTCTTTGTAAAGTTGCATGATTTGTCCCAAACGGAGTCCCCTCCAGTCGTCCAGCCCATACTTTTGCCAGTTTTCACCTACATACTCGACAATCAAGCCGGCAGAACTGCTTGTCATTCCTCAAAGCCGGCACCCCGTTTTGGCTCCAGAGACATGACCCCCTCTGTCCGAGATGCTCCTGCCCTTCTTATTTTCTATTCATCTTTCAAGTCCAATTTCAAATGTCAACTCCTTTTAAAATTTTGCACAACACCATTAATCTGGATTAGCTATTCTGTCTCTTGCAGCCTCCAATGCTTTGCCCATGGCTCTTTTACAACAGTGATGTTTTGTAATTTATGGGTTTGTAATTTATCTGTGTTCTCTAATAGATGGTGAGATACTGAAGACACACGTACCTTGTTCATCTCTGTGTCTCCAGGGCCTGGCACAGTTTTGCTAGTCAACTGTGAATTTCTTTAGAGGAGGGATCACATCTTGTATTTTGTCATCGTTGCCCAGCATATACTAAGTGCTCTCTGAATATTTATTGACTCAGTGAATCAGCAATGCCCAGAAATCAAATATAGTGGTATCTAATTCTCTCTCTGTCCCCTAAGTTTTGTGGCCTTGAAAAGTTATAAATCACTGCTGGGAACCAAGACTTCTAAAGTCCATCATGGTGCCAAACTTTTTGTGTTTGTTTTATTTATACCCAGAAATTATACTAAGAATAGTGATAGCTATATTTATTGAGGGCCTGGCATGTGTCAAGTTTTGCATTAAATAGTACCTCATCCAATTAGCGTTTCTTTAAAGACAGCTGTGATGGAACTGAGGGCTATCATCAGAAAAACCCTGGAATTTATTTAAAATTACCTTGTGCACATCTAAAAGTCTCAAATTATTGTTTGAGCCCTGCAGACGTTACACCACTAATCCTTTTCTAATGATCTCATCTTAAGAAATAGCACCGGCAGGAGGACTGTGGAGCCTCCCCCATAAAGACATAATGAGCAGATGTGAGTATTTACATAATATCTCAGAATGATTTCTGGGCATTTTAGACAAAATATACAACCACTTAGATTGCTGTCATTGCAGTTATCTCATCACTCTTCAAAATTAAATGGAGACGGAAATGGAAAAAGCAAAAATCTAGGAGTTTTTGGATGCGTTGCCCTTGGTTGAGCTACTTAAACGCTTTGGGTGTGTACCCAAGTGCCACAATTAGGAAATTTGGCTCATAGAAAATGCAACCATTAAAGCTTTGAGCAAGATATCAGAAATTGATCTGCAGTAGAAACAACTAGATTCCAGAGATCATTTTAAAAATGGCTGTTATTTGACATTTATGGTAGTAGAGAGAAGTGACGCTCCTAGGGTGAGATAAGTTGCCCAATTACCTGTTTCTGACTCATACGCTATTTTTGTTCAGTATTTTGTTTCTCTTTTTTTAACTTCACAAATTGGATATCACATTTATTGTTTTGTACCTTCAAATATTTACTCACATGTTTATTATTTTCTTTACTCCTTATTTCTTCTTGAGAACCATTAAATTCCTTTTGAGATGATTTTCTTCTTCCTGAAATTCATCCTTTATAAGTTCCTTTACTGAGTGTTTGTTGGTAAAAATCTCTCAGGTTTTTCTTATTTGAAAAAAATGTGTTAATTTCACCCTCACATTTGAAGGATAGTTTTTCTGGGTTGACCTGTTTTTTCTCAGGGTTGTTGCTGTTTGTAAATTAGCTGTTGAGCTAATGTTCTGCGTAGGTTACCTGTCTTCTTCTCTGGATACCACTTCTTTGTCTTTTGCTATCCTGCAGTCTCAATTGATGTGGTGAGGATTTCATTGGGAATGTTGATGTTCATTGGACTTTATGAATCTGAGGATTATTGTCATTAATCAGCCCTGGAAGGTCTCATTCATGATCTCTTTGACTGTCTCCCCTTCCCCATTCTCACCATTATCTCCTGTGGTGCTCCCTTTAGATGCATGTTAGAACTTTCCCCTCAATTCTCCGTGTCTTTTAACCTCTCCTTGGTATTTTTCATCTTTTTGTCACTGTATATGTTTTGCACTTTGGGTAATTTCTTTCTTTCTTTTTTTTTTTGAGACAGAGTATCGCTCTGTCACCCAGGCTGGAATGCAGTGGCATGATCCCGGTTCACTGCAACCTCCTCCTCCAGGGGTCAAGTGATTATCCTGCCTCAGACTCTGGAGTAGCTGGGATTACAGGCGTGCACCACCATGCCTGGCTAATTTTTGCATTTTTAGTAGAGATGGGGTTTCACCATGTTGGTCAGGCTGGTCTCGAACTTCTGACCTCAGGGTGATCCACCTGCCTCGGCCTCCCAAAGTGCTGGGATTACAGGGGTGAGCCACCAGCCGGCCCATTTTGGGGAATTTCTTCAGCTTGATCTTTGACTTTACAAAATTTCCCCTTAGTTCTGACTAGTTACTTTAGCTTTAGTTTCTCAAATTTCTAACTGATCTTTTTACCAAAATCTGACATTATATTTGGTAGTCTCTTTTGTCTCTGTCAACTTTTCAATATGATGTTTCTTTTTTATTGTTATAAAAACATGAAATTAATCTCATTTTTAGGGCACAATGTATTGTTAAATAAAAGCACAATATTGTTCAGCAGATCTCTAGAACTTTTTAATCTTACCACCTTTTACCTTATTTATTTATTTATTGAGACGGAGTCTCACTGTATCTCCAGGCTGGAGTGCAGTGGTGTGATCTCGGCTCACTGCAACCTTTGCCTCCCAGGTTCAAGGGATTCTCCTGACTCAGCCTCCCGAGTAGCTGGGACTACAGGTGCGTGCCACCACGCCCAGCTAATTTTTTGTATTTTTAGTAAAGACAGGGTTTCACCGTGTTGGCCGGGATGGTCTCGGTTTCTTGACCTTGTGATCTGCCCACCTTGGCCTCCCAAAGTGCTGGGATTATAGGCGTGAGCCACCGCACCCGGCCTCATTTTTTATTTTATTTTGTGTTTTGTTTAAGGCTAATCAAGTGAAGCAGTGGGAGTGGAGAAGGAACAAAGACATTTATAACTGGTTGTGATCGATTAGTTGTAAACACCACTGCACTGGTACCAGCTGCCACCTTTCAGTTTTTAAACATATCAAACAAACATATCTTACATTCTCATCTGATAATCCTGTTCCCTCTATTCTTACATGGTCTGATTTTGCAATTTGTTGGTTCTGTTGATCCTTCTCATGGTGGCTTGTTTTACTCTGTGTTTTGGGATCTCTCTATCACTGCCTCTGTCTCTGTAAACACCAGTTACTTAGAGCTTCATTGCAGCAGTTTTCTGAGACATGGGTTGAAGTCTATTCCTTTTTAACTACATGTTTGTCTGGCATTTTTGGAATAAATTCCAGCCCCCAAACCTCTTAAGTGTAGGCCTATGGATAGATATTCTCTGAGGAAATGTTTCTTCTGCTGATTTTCCCCTCCATCAAGGGCCAAGAACAAGACAGACTCCTATCCAGCCTCTTCTTTGGTAGATTTTATTTTTTAAGTTCACTCATTGAGAGTGTTTTCCTTCTGAGGTCCTGTTTGTTTGTCGGTTGCCAGGGTTCAGTCTGACTTTTCATCTCTAGCCCAGGCATTGTCTCCCGTCCTGGAGGCACAGAGCCAGTTCAAACCCAGGCTCGAGGTACCCAGTGGTCTTCAGACAACACAGGACAGCGCTGGCTCCAACTGTAGCTTACCTCCCTGCACTCATGTCCTCTCACTGTTTCCAGACTTGCAGGATTGTACTAACATTCTGCTAGCTCTGCCATAGATTTCAACACATATTGTAAAGTTATTCAGTGTTTCAGGTATCTCTGGATCTCTAGTTAGCTGTATTTCCAGGAGCAGAAATCTCAACAGTGATTCCTTCCATGTCTGGTTAATACAGTAGTTGTTGTGACCATCTCAAAGTTGAGAAACACATGCGTCAACAGGATAAGTGATTTTCTTGATAAGTAATCAGTGTCTACACCAGATCCTCGCACCATGATCCTAAGTATCACCTTAGCTGACGAGGCAGCAGCCTTTGTACTAGCTCAGACACTGAAGATATTCAAGGCAGATGATGACCTTGCTTCACACTTTCTTAAGAACACAGAGTTCATTAGTTAGGAAATCCCTCATCTTCTTCCTGCCAAATCTCCCAACACACCTGCTTCTGTGCTCACATCCTCACCGCCCTGCCTCCTGGTTCCGTGGGTGAACTTTCTGCTTTTACCGAGGTCAGCTTTCTCCTTGCACTTTGGGTCCCTTCCTTCTTACTGTGTCCTGGTTTTCCTCCTTGCAATTATCCATTTTATTTGCTGCTTCACTATTTCTCTCTCTCCCCTGCATTGTTATCCTTATCACTGGTGCTCCCACCGAAGAAACTCCTCCCTGTGACCCCGCCTCCACCTCCAGCTACTACTTGCATCTGCTGCTCTTTGTAGCAACGAATTGAACGTTTATTGAAGCCATGGTCTCTACTCCTTTTTTTCCATGTTTTGTCCTCACTTATTCCAACTGGGTTTCCATCTCTTCTGATGGCTCATGTCAACATCACCTTTGTGTCATCAAGGCCAGTGATCACCAATCAGTCCTTTCCATGCTTGACCTCTGCCAGCATTTGGCATCACTAACTACTCTCTCTTCCCTTGAAACGCTTTCTTCTGTGGCTTGCCTGGTACCCCCAATGCTGCTGGTTTTCTTCCTATAGTGAAAGCATCCTCTGTTCTTAATTCCACCTCCTCTGCTGGACCTATAAGTTTTGTAGAGCTCTGGGCTGAACTCCCCTTCTCTTCTCTGCCTACACACACCTCCGGGTGATGCTGTATTCCAATGGCTTTTAATGCTAACCGTGGACAATGACTTTCAAATCTGTATCTTCTTTGGTTAATGGGCACCATGTATGTTATTTGGGTGATGGATACCCTAAAAGCGCTGACTTGACCATTATACAATCTATCATGTAACAAAATTGCACATGTACTTCATAAATTTGTACACATTAAAAACAAAACAAAACAAAAACTCTGCTCTTCCCCTAAGCAGCCTGAGGTGATCTATTAAAATGGTTCACTGTTCATTTGATCCAGAAAACTCCACAAAATCATGCAAATCAAGAGGTTCAAATCTTCATGTTCACTTTAAGAACTCTTGTGATCTGCCCATACGTGAGCTCTTCCTGACACATTGAGATGATCCTCACCGAAAATGAACAAATTGGCTGGGCACGGTGGTTCATGTCTGTAATCCCAGCACTTTGGGAGGCTGAGACGGGCGGGCGGATCACGAGGTCAAAAGATTGAGACCGTTATCGCTAACACGTGAAACCCCATCTCTACTAAAAATGAATGTGCCTGTAGTCCCAGCTACTTGAGAGGCTGAGGCAGGAGAATCGCTTGAACCTGGGAGGTGGTGGTTGCAGTGAGCCCAGATCATGCCACTGCACTCCAGCCTGGGTAATAGAGTGAGACTCCATTCTCACAAAAAAAACAAAAACAAACAAAAAAAAAGAAATAAATTTCTCCTAAGCCAGAAAAGGAGGTTGCACAGAAGAAAAAGATATCCCAGAAGAAAACTGAAGAAATATAAACTATGGCATGAGAATAAATTCAGCATAAAATAAATGCAAATAAAAGATAAAAAAAAATCTGTATCTGCAACTCCAGTCTTTCACCCAGGGACCCCTGGCATCCCCAACGCCCGGAACGGTGTCCGGAATATAGTGCAGAGGAACAAATACTGAGAACACAAGAATCAGAAGACCAAACAGATGATCTAAAAAACTCTAAGTCTGAAGCCAGAAGTGCTTCCAATCAGGCAAAATGATGGTACATTTTGGAATTACTGCCCCTCACCTGGCACATGCTGGCATCTTCAAAGACTTAATGGCAAAAATCCATGAAGTTCTTGGTATCCCTTAGAAGAAAAAATTCAACCTAAGTCTTCTCTTCTGTAAAGCTTGAAAACTGACAGCTTCAACCTCCTGTTCCTTTAAGTACCCACTGTTTTATTACGTAATAAATCACTTAGCGTGTGAAAGAAATTCACAAATCCTAAGGCAATCCTTAGAGCACCAAGGGAGCAAATATTTTTCAATATCTGGATTGCTTTATTTTCAAAAAAGAAAGATGTGAACGTGGTTATGTGTGTGTCTGTGTCTCTGTATGCGTGTGTCTCTGTATGAGTGTGTCTGCATGTGTGTGTCTCTGCCTATGTATCTGTGTGTGTGTGTGTGTGCACATTTATGCATCGGGGGAGAGGTGATGGTATGGAGTGGGGAAGGGGCACTAACTGCCATATCAGTAGAGGAAGGACGGGGAAGATAATCTTCCTTACAAAGGTAAAACCTGGCCAGTGTCATATCTGGCAGGGAAAATACAGATTGGTTCAGGTATAAAATCAGGCCCTGGAATCTCAAGGTCCACACAAGATTAATTAATGTCATGTGTACTTCAACCCAAGGAGTTCTCAGATGGAGTCCTGTAGGGGTCCCCATTAGGCCTGGGCTTATTTGAATTCTGGCTCATGATCTGGAGGAGGGTGTTGCCAGTCCACTAATGACTCTGAATCACATTAATTTTGAGGGCTTAAATCATCAGCATAGACTGCAAAAGAATACACATTGTATTGACTTACTATTGCTGCTGTAACAGATTACCACAATTTAATGTTTTAAAACAATGTGCATTTATTACCTTACAGTTATGCAGGTCAGAAGTCCAACAAGGATCTTGCTGGTCTAAATTCAGGGTGTGGAGGGGGCTGCATTACTCTCTAGAGGCCTGCGGGGAGGACTTCTTTCCTCACCCTTTCAGCATCTGCAGATCTCTCTCTGGTCTTTACAAATAGCCTGCTACATTTTGGGACCAAGATTGGGACATCAACTCTTTCTGACACTGTTGTCTCTCTTGGGCTCTCTGCAGCCAGGAAAGCCTATTACCTCATCAGGGCCTTTATGATTATATTATGCCCACCCACTTAATCCAGGACACTGTCCCATCTCAATGTCCTTAACCTCAGTCACCTCTGCTAAGTCCCTTTTGCCATGTATGGTGACCATATCTACAGGTCCTAGGGATTAGAATGAGGTTATCTTTGTGGGGTGGCAGCATTCTTCTGCTCACTGCACAGGTAAAGAGGTTAGAAATCAGAGCCAGGTAAAACTCCATCCCCCAAATGGAAATGAATGAAAAGGGAAAATAGCTGATCCAAGGTGCCGGGATTCAGTAGGCCAGAAGTAAGGAGACATTGGAGGCACACTGCAAGCAGAGAGCTGAGACACATTTCAGCAGTGAGCAGGAAGCCAGCCATATAAGTACCTTTCTGGGCTTGGCCCAGAGAACCCATTCTGGAGAAAGGTAAGGGCCAGGCCGTTGCTTCAAGAGTCTATGAATATTCATTTTAGTGTTTGTGTTTAGTTCAAAATCAAAAGTCGGACTAATGTGTCTTAAATAATAAATTATTAACCTGCACAGGGTGTCTTGGAAGGAGACATCAAGGGAGATAAATGTGCATGCTAATGGTTAAAAGGAAACCAGGAGAGGCCTGAGCACAATTTTCATAAATTATGTCTGTGAACACACCCTGAAAGCATAGCCAAAGAGTCTAATGAGGAACAACAGGCCAAAATGAAGGTCAGTCAGTTTCAATCAGATATAAGAAATAAAAACGATTGAAATGGGGACTGTGGGAAGCAACATAATAGTCCTCTGAAGAAGTCCAAGTTCTAATCCCTGGACTCTGTGAATATATCACCTTACATTTTGGCAATATCTGATAAAGGGACTTTGCAGATGTGATCAAGTTAAGGATCTTGAGCGGGGTGGGATTTCCTGGGCGATCTGGGTAGGCCCAGTGTAATCACAAGAGTCCTAAAAAAATGGAAGAGTAGAGAACAGAAGGGTAGAGAACAGGAGAACTGGTAGCATGAGAAAGCCCCGGTCTGACACTGCTTGTTTTGAATATAGGGGAAGGGGCCACAAACAAGGGTTGTCCGTGGCCTTTAAAAGCTGGAAAAGACAAGGAAATGGGTTTTCCTTGAGGTCTCCAGAAGGAGGGCAGCCCTGCTGACACCTTGATTTTCACCCAGTGAGACCCAGTTTTGGCTTCTGACACTCTGATCTGCAAGATAATAAATTTTTGTGGTTTGAAGACACCAGGTTTGTGGTAATCTATGACAGCAATGATAGGAGCTAATAGCAGGAATGTGCGTCTTTTGGGGCCTGCTTCCTGTAACAGAGTCTAAGGCAAAATGGGTGCTCGCTCAAGAGTTTGATTGAAAGAAAGAAGGAATGAATGAATAAATCAATACATAAACTATGGAACAATCTTCTCATCCCAGAACACTTGGAAATGACGTCACTACTTTGCTATTTAAACTTCTTTTTCTCTTTCATAAGCTATCTTTGATTAGGAGCACAGAACACCAACAGACCCACACACATATACACTCAGTGGAATACACACAGATACACATACAAATAAAACAACTGTGGCTTCCAAAAAACAGGCAGAGCCTCCCCATAAGTCCTCGATGTTTTTAATTTAAATGAAGCCTGGGTTGGGGAAAACAAAGTGCTGTCCAGTTGGGGACTCAACAGTGGTCTGGTGGGGTGACCCATAGCCCCTCTAATGTCACAACCCAGGCTGTGAAATGTTCTGAATCATATGACCTTAGACTCTTGGTTCCGGCTAATTAAGCCTCTTCTGACTATACAGAATGTTCTGGTTTGCAGCAGCGGTTGTGCAATTGTTTGAACTGTACGTACACCTTTGCTCCACAGAGCTAGTTTGATTCCCTCTGCTTCTCTTTTGTTTTTCTGTGGAGAATCCAGGCCCAGGTGGGCTGTTTCATTTTAAATAAATAATGTAATGTACTTGGTGCTCTCCTGTGATGTCTGGGCTTGTGGCCATCAAGGAGGCTATTTTCAGAGGTGGGCAGTGGGATAGAACCAGTTAGTACTTCTACCCCGCAAATCTCCTGTATGCCTAATGGCCTCTTTCTTCTCTCCTAGAGAGGGCTTACCTACATCCACTGTGTATTTGAAAAGGGACAGTGGTGGGAAAGGTCACTGGGAGTCAGGGGGAGAAAATGTTGTTGCAAATGAATCTCTGTCCCGAGTTAGTGTGAGGGAGAGGAGCAGTATATATGTGTGTGTGTGTGTGTGTGTGTACATATATATATTTATATGTGTGTATATATATATATACACACACACATATATACGTATTTGAGACTCCCTCTCTCTCATATATGTATATGAGAGAGAGGGAATCTCACTCTATATGTATATGAGAGAGAGGGAGTCTCACTCTGCTGCCCAGGCTGGAGTGCAGTGACGCGATCTTGGCTCACTGCAAACTCAACCTCTCGGGTTCCAGTGATTCTCCTGCCTCAGCTTTCTGAGTAGCTGGGACTACAAGCGTGCACCACCATGCCTGCTAATTTTTGTATTTTTTAGTAGAGACGGGGTTTCACCATATTGGCCAGGTTGATCTTGAACTCTTGACCTCATGATCTGCCTGCCTCGGCATCCCAAAGTGCTGGGATTACAGGCATGAGCCACCACACTGGGCAAGGAGCAGGTTATATTTTAAAATTTATTTTATCAGCTGTTCCGTAAGCATGAACTGGGCTTGATGATTGGCCTGTGTGACTTGGGTATCACGGTGTTATCTTTAAATGACTAGTGAATCCTCACTAGGGGTGAATAAGGAAGAATTCTCAGAATTTGTAGAAGCAAGAGGATTGCTTGAGGCCAGGAGCTTGAGACCAGCCTGGACAGCATAGCAAGACCTCATCTCTACAAAAAAATAAAAACAGCTGGGTGCGGTAGGATCACTTGAGCCTAGGAATTTGAGGCTGCAGTGAGTTACGGCTGCACCAGTGCACTCCAGCCTGGGAAACAGAGTGAGACCCTGACTCCAAAAATAAAGAATTCTTAGAATTCAAGTGTGAGGTGTCTACACATTTTTCACTGTTTCAGCATCAGCTTGGACTAACATTTTTACAACCCCCAGTTCTGCAAATGGTATCAGAAGTTTTCTCCATTTCAGATTGCGTTACCTACTGTCTATCTAAAGTGATGAAGATCTCCGAAAAGAGAGTAGTGCTTTCATTTTGGGGCAAGTTACTTAGCTCATCTATGCCTCAGTTTCTTCATCTGTAAAGTGGGGATAATAGCACCAAACATAGACAGTTGCTGTGGGGATTGAATGACTAGTGCATGTGAAGCTGCCACTGTGGTGCCTGCCTCGGAGTGAGTGCTCTGCAAAGGTCAGCTACTATTGTTATTGACAAATGCTCATCAGGTACAACCATGTGTCAGGTAAAGGCCAGTCCCTGAGTGCAGAGATGACTAAGAGTGTTTGCAGCTTGTTTGGGGGAAAGATAGGTGAATAAATACAATGAGGAATCATGGGTGCTGTTAAAATTCTGAGGAGGGTGGAGTGAGGGGCCCACTGTGCCTGGAAAGGGGTTGAGAGTAGCCGGGCGCAGTGGCTCATGCCTGTAATCCCAGCACTTTGGAGGGCTGAGGTGGGCGGATCATGAGGTCGGGAGTTTGAGACCAGCCTGGCCAATATGGTGAAACCTTGTCTCTACTAAAAATACAAAAATTAGCCAGGCGTGGTGGTGCACGCTTGTAATCCCAGCTACTTGGGAGGCTGAGGCAGGAGAATTGCTTGAACCTCGGAGGCGGAGGTTGCAGTGAGCCGAGATTGTACCATTGCACTCCAGCCTGAGCGACAGAGCGAGACTCTACCTCAAAAAAAAAAAAAAAAAAAAAGGGGCTTCTAGATTAGACAACTCTGGAGCTAAGGCTTAAAGTATGAGTAGGCATTCACCAGGCAGATGGGTGGGAAGGCCAGTCCAGGGGGAATGGGAAAGCGAGAAAGCACCCCCTTCTCCTGGCTTGCTTGAGCACCCACTACAGAGGCTTGGCAGTGAGGCCTGGCAGCACAGCCTGGATCATTGCCTGCACACCCCTAAACAGGCTGATTACTTGTCCTTGCTGCCTCATTTTGGTTTGCTGAGGGTGGGGGAATATGACCATGTGCAGGCGTCATAGAGAGAACAGCTCTCCAAGATAACTCAATGTTGATGACCATAGAGCTTTCAGGGAATGTAGGGGAGGCCCTGCACCTCAGCTCAGCTTCTTCAGAGGCCTTTCTCAATAGAGACTTTAACTCTCTGCAAAGTGCTTGACTTCGGCTGGGCATGCCCTACTTGCTTGTGGGGTGCGCAGGTTTAAGGAGGTGTTGGAGGTGTAAGGAGAAGGTAACTCTGATAAAGCGGTTCCTTGCACAGACACGTAAGAAGGCTCCTTACCAATTGCTCAGTAGTAATTAATTCTTCCATTTCTCTGGCCTGGAAATAAGACCCTTCACAAATTATTCTTCATCTAACTCTCAGGACATTACCTCCTTTTGCCATTTGCTATATTCAAATGGTACCACTTGCCATTCCATAAATATTGATGTCTTTCTACCTTCATGAACTTGCTCTTATGAGTCCCCCCTTCTGGAAGGCCATACCCTGCTACTCAGTGCTCAGTTTGGATGTTACCTTGACTTACCTAGAGGCAGAGAGTATGAAATGTTAGAGGATATAGGGATCTTGGAATCTTCCACTTCTGCCTCCTCACTTTGGGGAAACCAAAGCCTACGGAGGTGATGGGGTTTGTGTTAGAGCAACGTTAAAGCCAGGGCTTAAAAAAAAAAAAAAAAAAAAAATCTTGGCTCTTAATTCACTCTTCTTTCCATGTGGCAATATCCTTCATTCACTTTCAATAAACTCTCTTAAAACAGTTTTTACATTCCATTTTGTTTTATAGTTTCTTTTAATTGTCTGGATTTATAGCTCTGAGGGCAGAGACCATGTCTGAATCACTTTAATATATTCCACAATACTTAACATAGGCTTACACATGGTAGGTGCTTACTATGTGTACTAAGCTTGAATGGATGGATAGATGGATGGATGGATGGATGGGTGGGTGGATGGATGGATGGATGGGTGGATGGATGGATGGATGGATGGTCAAACAGGTGGAATGGGTGGATGGATGGATGAGTGGATGGGTGGGTGGGTGGATATGTCAATGAATCTTTGGATAATTACTGATGTAGCAGTGCTCCAGGAATGTGCTCAGGTGTCCTGTTATTCCTGTAGAAGACTTTATCTGCAAATGTGTGTGTCCATATAGCAGAGCTAAACAGCACTCAGGTGTGGCTTGCTCATTTTCTGATGTGATGAAGAAAAGATTATGGGAGGGGGCTGGGTGAAGAGTATACCCTTCCAGGTTTGTACAAGAATAATAATAACATAGCTGTTTATTTGTTCCAGGTTATGTATTAAGTACTTCTATGTACATTTTCATCTTGAATCCTCATAGCAACTTTATGAAACAAGTGTTCTTATTATCCCAGATTTGCATGCATGTAAGGAAGTAGAGTAATTTGCCAAGGAAATTTCAGAAGTAGGACTTGAACTCAGGTTGTACTGACACAGAAGCCCAGGCCTTTATCCATTCTATGGAGCTAGGAAATGTCAGAGTGGCAGTTGGCTACAAGGCCTTGGAAATCTTAGCTACTATGTTTGAACTCAGACCACTAATTTCCTAAGTGGGCAAATCACTTAATTTGACTTCTTGGTTTACTCTATGGTTAAATGGAAGTAATAGAATGTTCTTAGCAGGAGTGCTGTGAACATTAATGACTATGTATAAAGTGCTTCAGGATAAAGATTTTCAGCTCAATGGAGCTGGAGAAAGGGATTTTGGAGTGTTATTAGGAAAGAGGGAGGACCCTCTGCTTATTCTATTTCCATGGACTGGTTGATGAGTGGGCAATGGATTTGTAAAAAATTCAGCTTCAAATTGATTTTCATTGATGAGGAGTTCTGGGGAGGAATTAGAACCTGCTAAATAATTTCGAGATTTGATTTTCACACATTTATGAAACACTATTTTTAGCACTATATGATTTTAAAAGAGAATTACTGTGTTGAATTAATAATGATGGTAATTAAATACCACTGGGGAACCAGGGGAAAAAGTAGGCTTGATCTCTGAGTCAGCCTGACTTCTTCATTCACAAACTCAGCATGTCGTTTTCTTCTCCATCTGCTTGCACCTAGCCATGGACATGGGAAAGGGACAGAGAAAGAGAAACTCTCTGTATGTCACCACATCCCTGCTTTCCCCTTCTCTTCATACAAGAGCATCTCTCTCTCTCTCTCTCTTTGTTTTTAGACAGAGTCTCACTCTGCCACTCAAGCTGGAATGCTGTGGCATGATCTCAGCTCACTGCAACCTCCACCTCCCGGGTTCAAGTGATTCTCCTGCCTCAGTATCCTAAGTAGCTGGGAGTACAGGCATGAGCCACTACGCTTGGCTCCAAACAGGAGCATCTTGGTATGATTTTTATAGGTAGGTGTAATAGTCTTTGTGTTGCTATAAAGAAATATCTGAGTCTGGGTAATTTATGGAGAAAAGAGGTTTAATTGGCTCACAGTTTTGTAGGCTGTACAAGCATGGCTCCAGCATCTGCTCCTGGTGAGGGTTTCAGGAAGCTTCCAGTCATGGCAGAGGTGAAGCAAGGAGCAGGTGCTTCAGATGGTGAGAGTGGGAGCAAGAGAGACAAAAGGGGGAGGGGTCCCAGACTTTTAAACAATCAGATTTCACGTGGATGAACTGAGAACTCACGTTATCACTGAGAGTATGGTGCTAACCCATACATGAGGCGTTCACTCCCATGATCCAATCACCTCCCACCAGGCCCCACCTCCAACACTGGAGCTCACATTTCAACTTGGGATTTTGACAGGACAAACATTTAAACCTGATCAGTAGGATTTCTGTTCTTTGATTTCTTCACCCTTTATCAGATTGTAGATGACCACCAACTAGGCCCTGTTGAATTAAAAAACAAACAAACAACAAACCCTTGGCCTCTTCCATCCCAGGCAGGCACTACTGTAGATTCACATATGCTTCCCCATACCCTCCTTTGTTCATAATGATGGAATATTAGCTCTGCGCCAAGTGCTGCTCTAATCCAGGGGGCACGATGGATGTGATCCTTACCTCATGGAGAGGCTCGCTGTGAAGTAATCACACTGCTAAATAATTAAGCTGTAATGAGGGATGACAAGAGTGTTGAGGAAAATTGAACTGAAGAGGGAAAGCTCATGATAGAAGACCATGACCCAGTAGGGCGAGGTTAAGGAAGGCTCCCTGAGGATGTGATTTTGCAGTGAGTCTGAAAGACAAGCGGGAGTGAACAGGGTGGCCAGTGCGCATTTTCTGTGCTAGGTGTGTGGGATGCTGAGATGAATACAGCCAACAGCAGAGCCCTGATCTCAAGACGCACCTACTCCCATCAGGGAAATGAAGAAACACACCAGCTGTGACAGTGCAGAGCAGCAGGTGCTACAGATGGAGAAAGGAGGAGGGCCAGGGCATGGAATCTTACCCGGAAAGTCTCCAATGAAGTCAGACTGTCTGGAGTGTTTGAACAGCTCTGAAGCATGAGTGGGATTAGAAGATGGGGTTGGGGAGGACATTTTATAAAGAGGGGACGTTGTGGGCAAAGGCACAGATTGCTGAAGCATCCTTTTGAGAAAAGACAAGCAGCTTTTCAAATCCGGGGTGTGGGACCTGTTGGGGAGTGGCCGTAGCCGAGTTTGAAAGGACCTTGTGAATTACAGTAAGGAACCTGAACTTGATCCTTTTTTTCTGTGGAGAATTATGGAGGGATTTTAGTCAAGGGAGTGAAGTGACAAGATTTGCACTAGAGAGACCTCCCTGTGGCAGGAGTGGGCTGAAAGTCGGGAGCCACATTAGGGGCTAACGTAGAAAGCATTGAGAGTGCAGATAGGAGAGAAGGCCGTTTTGGAATGACCCTGCCAGATGGAGAGACTGACTGCACCTGAGTGGGAAGGTATGAGAGGGAAGTCAAGGACAAGATTCTTTGCCACAGTCACTCAGCAGTGACAGAGCTTCACCCCACAGAGTGTCCTTGAGGACTTCTGCAGCACGTCTTCCTGATGGATGGTTTAGGTTCTCCAAATATCTTTGACCATAGAACCATTTCTTTTTTTAATGTACTATAATGTTTACTAACATCCAGTGTGATCTTCCTAAATTTAAAAGCGGCACATATTGGTTCCTGCTTAAAATTATTCAGTGGTTTTTGGGTAAAGTTCAAATTCCTTGCCTTTGACCTTGAGGCCCTTCTTGGCAGGACCCACTGGGGAGAAGGGCTCCATGATGACTCTATTTGTGATTCCTCTTTTAGGAAAATGTCTTTTCAAATCGTTTGCCCATTTTATTTGGTTGGTTTTCTTTTTATTTTTGAGTTATAGGAGTTCTTTATACACTTTGTGTATTTCTCTTTTCCAGTGTCTGTGCTGAAAATGTTTTCTTTTGGTCTGTGTCTTGAGATAACAGGAGGATGTGAAGGTTCAAGGGAAATGATGGTGAACTGAATTTTGGACCAGATAAGTTTGAAATGCCTGAGGATGCTGGGCACGGTGGCTCACTCCTGTAATCCCAGCTACTCAGGAAGCAGAGGCAGGAGAATCACTTGAACCCGGGAGGTGGAGGTTGCAGTGAGCTGAGATTGTGACACTGCACTCCAGCCTGAGTGACAGAGTGAGACTCCGTCTCAAAAATAAAACAAAAAAAGAAATGCCTAAGGGATATTCAGAAGCAGATTCCATAGAGACTATTGGTTAAGTTTCTACATTTTTTAAGAGGACAGTATCTTGGCTATTGTCAAGACCTATGCATCTGCGCCTTCATTATTAACATCACTTGCTGTCTACATTTTAGGTTGTGAGCCAAATACTGAAACTGAGAAGCCTTTATTATCCAATCCTATGATGAACTTGGTTTTGAGAAACAATAAATACCAAAAGATATTTTTGAATAATTTGTAGCAAATATAAATTAGATGTTCTTTAGATGTTCAAATCTTCACTTGCATCAAGCCAGACCATCATATAGTTGCATGGTAGGGTTGTACAGTTTTGGAGTCTTTCTTTTTTTTTCTTTTTTTGAGACGGAGTCTCACTCTGTTGCCCAGGCTAGAGTGCAGTGGCACGATCTCAGCTCACTGCAACCTTTGCCTCCACATTCAAGCGATTCTCCTGCCTAAGCCTCCTGAGTAGCTGGGATTACAGGCGCCCGCCACCACGCCTGGCTAATTTTTGTATTTTTAGTAGAGACAGGGTTTTACCATGTTGGCCAGGCTGGTCTTGAACTCCTGATCTCAGGTGATCTGCCTGCCTCGAACTCCCAAAGTGCTGGGATTACAGGGATGAGCCATCACGCCCAGCCTGTTTTGGACTCTTAGACACTCATTTTATTGTATTATGCTTTGGTATTATGTCTGAGCTTTATAGAAGATTTTAAACTACATCTGTGTGAAACCTGTTGTTGATTCTAGGGTAGGAATGAAGTCCAAAATGTCCTCCCAAATATCCAAAATAATACAGAGCCAGGTTCCCTGCAAGAAATTTTTTAGGACCTAAAGAGAATAAATATTTAGTTTGCTCTTTATTTAGATTTGGTAAATCTAGCAACTATCATATTTCCCTTTGAACAGACTGATATGAAGCTAAGATAATTCAACTGTTTAGGATTACATGGGCTCCCTGTGACTTTATGATTATCTTTGCTATATCTTCCCTTTGATATTTTAATCCTTCATCAAAATATATATTATATATATATGTATTATGACAGATCTCAGTGTTCCATGGAACAAGGTGAGGTGTAAATACTTAAAGAATGGCACATGTACACCATGGAATACTACGCAGCCATAAAAAACGATGAGTTCATGTCCTTTGTAGGGACATGGATGAACCTGGAAACCATCATTCTCAGCAAACTGACACAAGAACAGAAAATCAAACACCACATGTTCTCACTCATTGGTGGATGTTGAACAATGAGAATACATGGACAAAGGGAGGGGAGCATCACACACTGGGGTCTGTCAGCGGGAGGAAAAGGGGAGGGACAGCGGGGGGTGGGGAGTTGTGGAGAGATAGCATGGGGAGAAATGCCAGATATAGGTGATGAGGAGGAAGGCAACAAATCACACTGCCGTGTATGTACCTATGAAACAATCTTGCATGTTCTTCACATGTACCCCCAAACCTAAAATGCAATAAAAAAATAATAAAAAATAAAAAATTTAAAAAATTACAAAAAATCAGGAGACAACAGATGCTGGAGAGAATGTGGAGAAACAGGAACACTTTTACACTGTTGGTAGGAGTGTAAATTATTTCAACCATTGTGAAAGACAGTGTGGCGATTCCTCAAGGATGTAGAAATAGAAATACCATTTGACCCAGCAATCCCATTATTGGGTATATGCCCAAAGGATTATAAAACATTATATTATAAAGACACATGCACACATATGCTTAATGCAGCACTGTTTACAATAGCAAAAACTTGGAACTAACCCAAATGCCCATCAAAGATAGACTGGATAAGGAAAATGTGGCACATATACACCATGGAATACTATGCAGCCATAAACAAGGATGAGTTCATGTCCTTTGCAGGGATATGGATGAAGCTGGAAACCATCATTCTCAGTGGACTGACACAGGAACATAAAACCAAACACTGCATGCTCTTACTCATAAGTGGGTTTTGAACAATGAGAACACATGGACTCAGGGAGGGGAACATCATATACTGGGGGCCTTTTGGGGGGTTCAGGAGGTAGGGGAGGGATAGCAGGGGGTGGAGGGATTGGGGAGGGATAACATTAGAAGAAATACCTAATGTAAATGATGGGAGGATGGATGCAGCAAACCAGCAAGGCACATGTAGACCTATGTAACAAACCTGCACATTCTACACATGTACCCCAATACTTAAAGTATAATAAAAAATGTACCATGACAACTAGGATAGCTATGATTAAAACAAAACAAATGCACAAGAAGTATTGGTGAGGATTTGGAAGAACCTTCTCGTGTTGCTGGTGGGAATATAAGATGGCGCAGCTGCTTTGAAAAACAGTCTGGTAGTTCCTCAAAAAGTAAAACACAGAGTTACTATATGACCCAGTGATTCCACCACCCCAGGTGTGTACGCAAGAGAACAGAAAACCTATGTTCACACAAAAGCTTGTATGTGAATGCTCACAGCAGCAATATTCATAATAGCAAAACGTGGAAAAAACCCAAACGTCCATCAACTGATGAATAGATCTGCGTCTTACTAAGCCACTGATGGAAGATAAGTCTTATACCTTTTGAATTTGTCTGTCTTCAGTGTCTGTGCAGTGTGCGTAAAAGAGAAAGGGGTTTCAGGGAGCCCAGATATTTCAGAAAGGGAATGGAGGTATCTAGGGATATAGGGAGCCACGGGGAAGACCTAACATTGTTTTGCTTTCTTATAATTCTCCTTAGCATTCCCAGAGGCCACCAGTAAACTGATCATCTCACTCACAAACAAAGTCTTCACAACTGGTGAGTAACCAGGCATTGCATGCTCAGCAGAAAGGAGTGTGAGGACAGGGCTCTCTCTTCCACTGTCTAAACCTAGAGGCTTTTCATCACTTCACCACACTGTCTGTCTCTTTCCAAGAAGGTCCGTGGTGTGAGGATGGAGCATGGGTGTAGAGTGGAGCTCTGGGGTTCAGAAGGAGGAGCATTTTGGGTAATGGAGCCATTTCTTTCTTTCCTTTTTCTTTTTTTTTTTTTTTTTGAGACAGAGACTCCCTCTGTCGCCCAGGGTGGAGTCCAGTGGCCTGATCTCGGCTCACTGCAACCTCCACTTCCTGGGTTCAAGTGATTCTCCTGAGTCACATGAGACTCAGTCTTACGAATAGCCACCACACCCAGCTAATTTTTGTATTTTTTAGTAGAGACGGGGTTTCACCATATTGGCCAGTCTGGTCTTGAACTTCTGACCTCGTGATCCACTCGCCTCGGTCTTTTAAAGTGCTGGGATTACAGGCGTGAGCCACTGCGCCTGGCCAATGGGGCCATTTCGAAGATGGCAGAGCAAGGCTGTGATGGGAAGACCGCTACTCATCCCCATGCATTGCTCCCAGGATAAAGTCCTAGGCCTTCTGACTTGGCTGTGATCCAAGAATTTAATCTCGCTCTTCACTGTGTCCATATAGAGCCCATGCTCTAGCCGCACACAGACTGTAGGTGCCTGAACACAGTACATCTAACCACTCCAGTCCTCTGCGGATACGCTTTCCTCACACTGCAGTTTCTTTCCCCTTGCTTTTCCTGGGAAGTGTCCATTTCCTTCCAGACTAATAAACACCTTCACAGATTCCCTGATAATAGGCTAGCTATCTCCACTGGGCCCATGTGACTCTGGCTTTCACGAGGCACCTGATCGCAGAGGGCTCTAACCCCATGATGGGATCCTT
The DNA here is from genome assembly GCA_963573385.1 of Cacajao melanocephalus. Classification (NCBI taxonomy): domain Eukaryota; kingdom Metazoa; phylum Chordata; class Mammalia; order Primates; family Pitheciidae; genus Cacajao; species Cacajao melanocephalus. The sequence continues at coordinate 66,214 of CAUYLG010076801.1, forward strand.
CCCTATCTTCAGTTTGGAACCTCCCAGTCGCCCTCAGGATGCAGTTCCAATTGCTCAGCTTGCTGTTCCATGAGCTTAGACATCCAGCCACTGCTGATCCCTCCAATCCTGTCTGCATACCTTCCATGCAGTCCTCGTGCTATTCTCAGCCACACACCGTCACTTGGAGCTGTTCTGTAGGCTTCCTATCCTCTCCTGACTCTGCACCCAAGCCACTTGCTCTGCCTTTCCTTCCATTTCCCCATGGCACCAATCCTCAAGAAACCCTTGACCATCCAGGCTGCACTGGTGGTTTCTTCTGCTCTTGCTGAGTGTCTTGTGGGCTGCCTATTACAGCAATTTTCACAGTATATTACAATTATCACTTTGCCTGTCATTCCAGCACTTTGACAGGCCAAGGTGGGCAGATCACCTGAGGTCAGGAGTTCCAGACCAGCCTGGCCAGCATGGTGAAACCTCTTCTCTACTAAAAATACAAAACACTCAACTGGGGATTAAGAATTGAGCATTAAGATCAGGTGACTCATGCCTGTAATCCCAACACTTTGGGAGGCTGAGGTGGGCAGATCACCTGAGGTCAGAAGTTCAAGGCCAACCTGGCCAACATGGGTGAAACCCAGTCTCGACTAAAAAATGTAAAAATTAGCTGGGCATGGTGGTGTGTGCGTGTAGTCCCAGCTGCTTGAGAGGCTGAGGCAGGAGAGTTGCTTGAACCCAGGAGGCCAAGGTTGGAATGAGACAAGATTGTGCCATCACACTCCAGCCTGGGCAACAGAGCAAGACTCCATCTCAAGAAAAAAAATACAAAGACTAGCAGTATGTGGTGGCACACACCCATAATCCCCGATACTGCAGAGGCTGAGGCAGGAGAATTGCCTGAACCTGGGAGGTGGAGGTTACAGTGAGCCAAGATCACGCCACTAAACTCCAGCCTGGGAAACAGAGTGAGACTCCGTCTCAAAACAAAACAAAACAAAACAAAACAAACAAAAAACGGCCAGACATGGTGGCTCATGCCTGTAAATCCAGCACTTTGGGAGGCTAATGTGGGCGGATCACCTGAGGTCAGGAGAGACAAGCCTGGTCAACATGGTGAAACCCTGTCTCTACTAAAAATAAGAAAATTAGCTGGGCATGGTGGCGGGTGCCTGTAATCCCAGCTACTTGGGAGGCTGAGGCAGAAGAATTGCTTGAACCCAGGAGGTGGAGGCTGCAGTGAGCTGAGATCACGCCACTGCACTCCAGCCTGGGTGACAGAGCGAGATTCCATCTCAAAAAAAAAAAAAATCGCTTTACTTCCTGGTCTCCTCCAATGGTCTGGGAATTGCAGACGGACAGTGTCTTGTTAATATTTGGGTTCCCAAGGCCCAGCACATGGCTGAGTACCTGGCAAGTCTCAGGAGATACTGGAAGAATAGAGAGCTGGTATGTATGAGGTGCTCATTATATGTCAAGCACTGTGCTTTATTTTGCTACCATTATTATCATCTTGACTTTCACATCCACCTATAACAGATATCATTAATTTTATTGGACACAGGAAAACTGGCTCACAGATGCTGAAAATAAGTGATGCCTTGGGTTTCAAATCTGGACAGCCTGATTCTATAGTTCATGCTTTTTTTTTTGAGATGTGGTCTTGCTCTGTTTACCAGGCTGGAGTGCAGTGGAGCAATCCTGGCTCACTGCAGCCTCAACCTCCCAGGGCTCAGGTGATCTTCCTGCCTCAGCCCCCACTGAGCAGCTGGGATTATAGGCCTGTGTCACCACATCAGGCTAATTTTTGTATTTTTTGTAGAGATAGGATTTTTCCAAGTTGCTTAGGCTGGTCTTGAACTCTTGGACTCAAGCCATTCTCCTGCCTCAGCCTCCCACAGTGCTGGGATTACAGACATGAGCCACCGTGCCCAGCTCAAGGTCTTCTTAAATGATAAGGAATTCTGCCTCCCAAGTGTGTGTGTTAAGGGTAGGGACAGTGACTGGGCAGGGAATATGGTTTCATTTCACACTTAGCCTTTTTTCGGTTCCCAGAGACTTCTAGGAGTATCACCACCAGTCCAAAGGAGTCAGGCTCTCCAGCTGGTGAGTCATCTTCTCCAGACCCTCTCCCTTCTCACCAGTCTCTTCACCCAAAGCCAACCCCTTTCTCTATACAGGAACTGCAGCTCTGAGATCTTGGGTTCCAGTGTGTAGAGTGAAGGCGGAATATCAGTGTATGGGGTTCAGAATTAGGCATTAAGATCAGCTGGGAAGGTTGAGATTTTCTGAAAGGTCAGAGAAAGAGATTCCATCTCTTCCCCACCCCTTATAACTGTCTTCTCTTTTGCAGCGCATTGGATAACAAGGCAGCATCTGTGTCTGGGAAGGGGTTGTCTCAGAGCCCTGTGAGGGCACATGAGGGAGAGGTGCTACTTAGAGAACTGGGGTCATCTGGCCCTGACTCCTACTGGGGAGGGGGGAACCCTCCAGGAAAGAGAATGGCATCCCAGCTGGTAGAGAGTAATAGGATCTCTGAGAAGCCCAAGATGTGGCTTGGAGGGGTCCTGAAGGTGGGCTTCTTCACCTGCTCCTGCCTCTCCTCATTCCTCCAGGTCCCTCCCACCAGTACTACACCAAGGGCAACCTGGTACGGATATGCCTCGGAGCTGTGATCCTAATACTCTTGGCGGGGTTTCTGGCAGAGGACTGGCACAGTCGGAGGAAGCGCCCGAGGCACAGGGTCAGGGCTGTGCAGAGGCCGCTCCCACCCCTCCCACAGCCCCGGAAATCACATGGGAGTCAGGATGGAGGTCGACTAGATGTTCACAGCCACGGGTTCTGTTCATGACCAGTGAACCCCAGGCATGGTCACATCCAAGGGATGGGTCATGGCATGGGAGACAACTCAAAGACTGTAGAGTAAGTGCAGCGTGGGAGCAGGAGGGCTGGGGCTACAGCTTGGAAAGGAGACCATGTTGCCTCCTCCTGGTGTTCCATCAAAGAGCCGTTCAGCTAGTGTCTGTCTGGCTCTCTGTCTGAGGACGCCCTCCATTTGGGATGGAAGGAATGCGTGGAGACCGCAGTCTCCTCCCGGCACACTGTGGATCACATGGTACCCTGGCTGGACCACACACCTCTTTCTTCAACCTTCTGTAACATGGGTTCCAGATCAATCTCTAACATTCTCAGCTCTCATGGCTGACTCTGTTCCATCCTCTGTGCAGAACCCTCCCATGCTTCCCCTTGGCCCTCTGTGCTCATCTGGTTTTCCCCAGAAACCCTCACCCCAACTCTGTCTTCCACTGCAGTCTAACATATGTCCTTTCATTTCTCAGAATGGGCCTTGCGGGCAGGTTGGGTACATCATTCATTTTCCTTAGTCTAAAACTAGCATGTTGATTGCTTTCCTTCACTTTAGAAAACAAGATCAGCCTGTGCAACATGGTGAAACCCCATCTCTACCAAACAAAACAAAACACAAAACAAAGATTAGCCAGGTGTGGTAATGCATGCCTATAGTCCCAGCAACTCAGGGGGCTGGGGTGGGAGAATGGCTTAAGTCCGGGAGGCAGAGGTTGCAGTGAGCTGAGATCACACCACTGCACTCCAGCCTGAGTGACACAGCCCGATCTTGTCTCAAAAAATAAAGTGATGAATATGCTAATTATCCCATCTGATCATAACACATGGTATACATGTATTGAAATATTGCTACCTACCCCATAAATAGGTACAATTATGTATAAATTTTTTAAATAAAAATAAAATGAGATAATGCACCATCTCCACCCCTCTCATAATTACTTTTGGAAAGAAATGTTAGGTCTTCTCAAAGTAGAGTTCTATACTTACAGCATTTAGGCATTTCTTGATCATCTAATGTGTGTAAAACTATACCACTGGGCCAGGTACAGTGGATCATGTCTGTCATCCTAGCACTTTGGGAGGGCAAGGCAGGAGGATCACTTAAGCTGAGGAGTTCAAGACCAGTCTGGGCAACATAGTAAGACCCCATCTCTACTTAAAATAAAGATGATAAAACGTTTTTTAAAAAAGGAAAAGAATGGCTGGGAATGGTGGCTCATGCCTGTAATCCCAGCACTTTAGGAGGCTGAGTGGGAGGATCACTTGGGAAAAGACAGAAGGATGGCAGATGGAAGCTTCAGGATGACAGCTGTGAATCAGGACTAGTGAGCACACAGCTTAGGTGAAGTGGGAATGGGAAGGTTGCTTAGAGAAAACTACAAATGTAAGAATGGGTCAATTACTTGTCTTAACATAGTGGAAAATCATACTGAGAAGCTATTAGAAGACTGTCGGGAATGGCACATCTGCTGGGGAGTCTTGGCCAGCAAGAGGGTCCCAAAACCTGGAAGAGAGAGTGCACAGAAAAAAGGAAGACAGACAGATGGGGTCTGGAGGACTGAATAGGCAATGCCTAAACAGCGATTTTATTTGTGCATAAGGTCCCAATATATACCTTCAGCTTTTGGCAGCTGACGTTAACCTATATTGTTAAGTCTATACAATAAAGGGGAACAGAAAGTTACAACACAGCAAGTCTGGGGAAGAAGATAAAATACTACTAAACAAAAGGAGAACATAATTAGGAGAGCATGAGAATCACAAAACAAACAGATAATTTTC
>CAUYLG010076802.1:0-87215 GCA_963573385.1 Cacajao melanocephalus
GCTTGAACCCAGGAGATGGAGGTTGCGGTGAGCGGAGATTGCGCCATTGCACTCCAGCCTGGGTAACAAGAGCGAAACTCTGTCTCAAAAAAAAGAAAAGAAAAAGAAAAAAAGAAGCATAATATAAATATAAATTGTAGGTAGAAGCATAATTCTTTCAACTTCAACATTAACTAGAGTTCACTATTTGTTTATTACTAACTTGTTTTTTAATAATTTATTTTTTACTGTTTTGATGTAAAATGAAATCTTAGTCTTAATTTTGCATTCACCAAGTTTTGACAAATCCATATACCTGTGTAATCCAGCCCTTTTCAAGATGTAGAATACCATTACTCCAGAAATTTCCTTTAAGCTTGGCCAACTAAAACTTTCAGCTTTTTGGGACATGGATTGTTACTAAACCAGGCCTCCTTCATTATACTTGACCAAATGATCATTCTACCCTAAATGCGTGTCTTTATAATTGTTCAGTTTTGCACTCACCACGATGAATGATCAGAAATTTGCTAATACATACCAGAAAGTAGATGCACCATAATAGGCTAAAAGCTTCAGTACCCAAAGTGTACACCCATGTTGAGTCATGCCAAGAAAACATCACACACTAAACACAGACCAAACCCACAGTCCCCAGGAAACAAGGGGACGTACAAGCAGCCTCACATCCATCCCTTCTGATTCCTTGCAACTCCAGCTCCCACACAAAGTACATGTGAATCATTCTGATAATAATCCCATGACATAGTTGTCATCTCAAAGAACAAGCCTTTCCAACCTCCTGCCCTGGCTGATTCTGACCACACCTCACTTGGCAATATATGCATTTGGCTTCCACCTGCCATAAGTCAAGGAAAAATATCAGGCAATGGTGGAAAACAAAATCCAGGAAAATACTCACCAAGAAAAAGGAGAAAGCAATCATTTGCCTTCAGTTATGGGGAAGGACATTTTAGGCTCAAGTGGTGAGAAATATTGGACAGTGTTTCAGTCTGAATCACAAAACCATGTTCCAGATGAGGAAGGCAGGTTTGGGGAAGAACAAATAGAAATCTCTCGCCTGATGAGCCAAACTAGAAAACATTTCAAAAACAATTTCACATATTTGAGATATTAACTATGAGAGTAATTGGGACATAGGTTTGTCTTTTATTATTTGAGAGCTGCTAAGATTATGATACCTTGCCCATATGTCACAGCTGATGAAGCTTTTGTGCTTCACAACTTAGATTCTACCACTAACATCTCACTCACCAGACCTGTAAGAATGGGTGATGGCAGATTTCTTTAATCATTAGAGCTGTGTAATAATTAAATGGTTTATTGCTAGAAGGTTCCATATTTCATGACTTCATGATCACATGACTCTCTAGTGACCAGATTTTCCAAGGTGAGTTTAGGTCATTTTCTTTTGCTAAATAAAAATATGAGACCCAGAGATAAAGAATATTCAAGAATTTGTTATTATTTAGTACATTCAACAAATGTATGTATTTATATATTTACTTCTGGCCTCTTTTTCACACATCGACAGAGTTATGCTTTGTAGAATAATAATTTGCGAATAATACCATTTCGCTGCTGTTGCACATTTATGGTGTTTCCAATTTCTTCATATGACAGGTATTGCCACAATAAATAACAAGGCATAGAAAGCCTTCTCTCTACGTTGGGTTATTACTTAAGCATAGATCGAGCAGTATAAACTTTTAATACCCTTGAGCAACATAATAAAATCCCCTTCCTAAAAGGTTGTATCAATTTACAAACCTATTTTTAAAAGTCTCTGAGTGTCTATTTCACTGCACCCTTACCAGCACTGAATGACGGTAATATATTGAACATGTCAAGGTTGAGTAGCGTATGCAGGTCCAGGCTGGATATTACCAGCTTTGGAGAATGTTCTGAAACAGGCCCTGATCCATAGGCTTAGCTGGGTGAACTTTAAGGTCTCAGCTAACCTTTTATGACTGTATTTGCAATCAAATTTTAATTTTGACACAGCTAGTTATTCTCTGGTTGGTTTAATCATAGAGCAATTATTTTCCATTAAAAATATGCAGAAAATGCCTTAATTAGTTCATATGGAAGATATTGGTAAAATCTTTTGGTTTTCAAGATTTTTTGAAGACTAAAGTGAAAGTGCTTACAATGAATTGATTTAAGATGGAAATTATTTTTACTGTTTAGGTATATATGTGTGTGTATGTATATATCGAATATATATATATATCTATATATGTAGGTGATTAGATAGATTTGCTTACAATGAATTGATTTAAGATGGAAATTATTTTTACTGTTTAGGTATATATGTGTGTGTGTGTATATATCGAATATATATATATACATGTAGGTGATTAGATAGATTTGCTTGGGCTGCTGTAACAAAATACCATAAACTGGATGACTTAAACAATAGAAATTTATTTCTCACAATTTTGGAGTCTAGAAGTCCAATATCAGAGTGCCACATGGCACGCTATTCCTGGCTTACAGACGGCTTCCTTCCTGCTGTGTCAATGAGGTGTTAAATGAGAACATGATAAAAGGAGAGGAAGAGTTCGAGAGACAGAGTGGGGAGTGTTGGAGAGAGAGAGAGACATATTTTCTTTTTGAGACAGAGTCTTGCCCTGTCACCAGGCACCATCCTGGAGGGCAGTGGTGCAATCTCAGCTCACTGCAACCTCCGCCTTCCAGGTTCAGGCAATTCTCCTGCCTCAGCCTCCCAAGTAGTCGAAACCACAGGTGTGCGCCACCACGCCCAGCTAATTTTTGTTATTTTAGTAGAGACAGGGTTTCACCATGTTGGCCAGGATGGTCTCAATCTCCTGACCTTGTGATCCACCCCCTTCGGCCTCCCAAAGTGCTGGAATTATAGGCATGAGCCACCGCACCCAGCCGAGAGAGACGTATCTTATAAAGCCATAGTACTATTGGATTAGGGTTCTACTTTTCGGACTTCATTTAGCCTGAATTACCTCCTAAAGACTCAATATTCAAATAATAGTCACATTGGGAGTTAAGGCTTCAATGTATAATTTTTGGGAAACATTTTAATCCACAGCAGTATGTATCTCCAATAAAAATGTGGTGTTGGGATAATAGTTGAACAATACTAAAGCATATCTCTTTGAGTATAAACTATCAAGTTGATTGTTTTCAGTCTCAAGTGTTTTTCTATGACTTCTCAAGTTTTCCTCTAGGTCACCAGGTGGGATGGGAGGCCAACTCTCTAAGTCAGAAGAGGTAAGCAGTTAGTACTGAGGAGTGGAATTTTTTCCCATTTTGTTCCCTTCAAATTCAGGATTAATGCTAAGACCTTGTTATGGTTATCTAGTGCTGCATAACAAATCATCCCAAAATTTAGTGGCTGAAAACAACAGGAATCATTTTATTATTTGTCACGGTTTTTGTGGGTCAGGGATTTGAGCAGGACTTGCCTACGTGATTTTGGCTTGAGGACTTTCACAAGGTGATAATAGATGAAAGTTGAAACTGGAGCAGAGGAGCAGAAGTGGCTGGAGCAGCAGGAACTGGCCGGGCATCTCTTCCTCTCTAGATATACAGTCTCAGGGCGTCTTCATGGGGCCTTTCTACAGGGCTGATTGTGCTTCCTCACCACATGGTGGCTCAGGGCCGTCAGACCACCTTCATGGTGTCTCAGCACTCCAGCACAGTGTCCCAGCACTCAAGATAGAAGCTGCATCATCCTCTAGGGCTTAGCCTCTAAAGTCATGTAGCCTCACTTCCTCAGCATTCTGTTGGTTATAAGTGAGGCACAAATCACTCCAGATTCAAAGGAAGAAGAATTAGACTCCATCATTTAATAGGAACATGGCAAGATTCTAGAAGAGCAAATGGGATATGAGTTACTGTTGCGTTCATCTTTGAAAACACAATCTGCTACAAAGCCCCCTCATGGAACACCCAGATCTGAGAAAGGAGTGCTTTTCACTGAAGTCTCTGTGGCTAGTCCCAGTGGAAATGTAAACGGTTCTGGGTACCTCCTTCAATTGAGATGTGTGAAAAAATGTGGAAGCTCATCTTTGGAAGAATAATCACAGAAACTAGCTTTATTTATCCTGGGTAAGAGCTGTAAGAAGATACGGGATCACTATCCCAGCACATGTGAAGGAAAGGAACAGGCTTGTCCTGGGCTGCTCCAGAGGGTGAGTGATACAGGGTTTTTCATGGACCTGGAGAAACTCAGAGGCTTCTTTGGCTGATCACTTTTTTTTTTCTCTTTTTCAGCTTGATTGAAAAACGAATGACAAATACAAGTTGTATATATTCAAGGTATACAATGTGATGCTTTGATACATTGTGAAATTATGACCTCAGTCAAGGTAATTAAGATATTCATCACTTCCTGGAGGTATCTTTGTGTGTGGTGAGAATACTTACAACCTACTCTCCAAAAATTTCAGGCATACAATCCATTGTTATTAACATAGTCACCCTGATGGATAAGCGATCTCTTGACTAGTATAAATAGAGCAAGCATTTTCCATAAAAATATGGAAAATAAGCAAGTGTTTTCCATAAATAGAGCAAGTATTTTCCATAAAATATTACTAAAAATACGCAGGAAAGGCCTGAATTAGTTCATATGGCAGATATTGATATAATCTTTTGGTTTTCAGAATTTTTTGAAGACGAACGTGGGCATGCTTACAATGAATTCATTTAAAAGTGATATCAGTTTTACATGCTCTGCATACAATTTTCTTTTTACGAGTATCCTGTGGGTTAAAATATATCTACAGAGCAACCGCTCCTAACAAAAGGAAACTTCAAACCATTAGACTTGGTCAGATAAATGAATACTGGAGGGGCAACTTACTCCTGTTCATGCCTTAGTTTCCTCATCTGTGAAATGGTGATATTAATAGTACTAATCATATTCACCTCATGGGGTGACTGTAAGAACAAAAGGATTTAATTTTAGTGTTTAGAGGAGTGCCTCACGTGTGGCGAGTACCCTGTAGATGCTCATTAAATGAAAGTTTGAAAACCGTGAAGGGGCCTCTCCAAGAACGTCATGAATGGGCCCTTTGTCTGGGTCATCACAAGCAGAGGCTAGAAGTGATACATTCTGTTGAAGAGATTGCTCATGGAGTGACCACTCCTTCAAAAGAAATTCTAAAAATCTAAGACTTGAAGCTGCCGTCCCCCACCTGCTGGGTGGTGTTTGATGGTCTAGACTGGAAGTTCGCAAACTTTTTCTGCAAAGGGCTGGGTAGTAAATATTTTAAAATTGTGGGTCATCCAGTCTTTGTCACATCTATTCAACTCTGCCATTGTAGTGTGAAAGTAGCCATGAATGATCCGTACCTGAATTAAACGGGCTGTTGTGCTGGGCTGGGGCCACAGCCCATAGTTTGTTGCTGCTTCTCTAGATCCTGCGGGGCCTGAGCAAGTGAACTGGAAATAAGGTGGCTGTTGAGGGGGCTGAAGAGCAACCGGAAGTGAGAAGGGAAGGGAAATCGGAGTAGCACCCCTACAATGACACCTCCTTCCTGGGGTGAACTCACTCAGACATTGAACAGGTTATCTGCAGAGATGACTGAGACACTTGGAGCCGTGCACCTGCAGAGACACAGTGGGGACCATGTTAGAAATGGGAGAAACAAGTCATTCATTCTTACTCTGTGTTTCATTATTGTATCGCAAGGGCTTTGAAAAGAAAGCTGAGGCTTTCATTTTCCTGTGAATCAGTTCCAAGCCCCTGGAACAATGCTGTCCGTTCTGTGGATGCCCAGCAAGCCCTTGTGACTGTCTTTATTTCTTCACCTGCAATAAGATCCCCCCAGGCCCATATGGAAACGTAAATGTTCATGAGGGACTAATTCAGTGAGACTCTTCCAGGGGAAGTTTAGTCCCCCTGGGAAGTGATTACACACTGATGGAATTTTTGTACACTGGATGGAAAGATGATCTTTGCCTCTTGGCTGTGTCACAGTAATAAGTGGGAGACTGATTATTTCTAAGAGTGCAGTTCTTCTCGGCACTGATAAGAATGGAATGCAGCGCTACCATGGAGATTCGGGTCACTAATTAGTCCCAGAAGCCTCTATGCCTTGAATCACTGTTATATTAATTATGCATCAAATTAGAATGTTTGCAAAGGCTCAAAGCCAACTGTACTGCAGAACCCGGTGACGGCATGGAGAGATCAAGGACTGTCCCGCCCAGCACACGGCAGGGACCAGCAGACAAAACCACGCGGCCTGCCTGAGCATGTAGTGACCCCGCCTGATCTCTGATACAGCTGTTGGCAGCTCCTGCCAGAGAGCTTGTTATCGGCACAGGGTGAACAAAAGAAGGAAAGGAAGAGAATGATGGTCTCCCCTCAGTTCCACAATCTAAGCTCTACTGCATTAATACCCAGCTGAGAAAAGGCACAGAACAATCATTTGGACACTTTATTTCCATAGTAACAAATAGAAGATTTTTCCAGATGTTTGCTAACATCATGGAGATAACATGTCTGGACCATTGTCTGATGTTCAGTTTTTATAGCTGGGGAGACATGGCTTTAGCTTTGGGTAAACTATTCTATCTCTTCTTCCTCTTCCTCTGACTCCTTCTCCTTCTTGCGTTCTCCATGAACATAAAACCAAAATATACTTGATGCTGGGTTGTAAAATAAACAGATGATAAATAGCAGTCTCTGTGACTGTTGGGTTGTAATTCCATCGAGGGCTGGGGTTGAAGTCATAAACCACAAGAAGTGAAGCGTGACCCACAAATAGCCTTCAGGATGGAATTACAGCCCCATAATTCAGAGTGGACCTTTGAAAAAATAATTCCTAAACTTACTTTAATTTGGGGAAAGAGACACAACAGTGTTGACATCTTCTCTAATCAGTTCATCAGTAGACAAATTACTTCTCTTTGTTAATCTGATGGTATTTATTAACATTGGGGTGAGCACCCGATCTGTTTTCTAGGAGGTTACTGTTGAAACCAGGTAGCAGTTGCCCAAACAGAACCAAAGAAAGAAAAACTGGAGTCTCGAAGTAAGAAAATTCTCACCACAGATGAAGGTCAATGAACATGAGGTGAGGAGAGACATTCATTACTTCAGGACTGATGAGAAACATTGATTCCTGACCACAGGAGTAGTGGCCGAGTTTGAATTTTGCGTGGAGTGTGGCGTAAATTCCATCCCTGTTTGGCATCTTACTACTTCTCTCAATGTCTTTGCTATTTTCAAAACTGATTCTGCTTGATTTCATAATTCATTAAAGCAAGTTGATCTCATACAGCCCAAGAGTTATGGGCTATTTCATGATGGTTCTTGCATGATGAAAATAAATTCTCACTTATTACAGAGAAAATAAACCAAATCTGACAATTCTGTAGAAGGTGGATGTTTAAATGGCAGTTTCTTGTGATCATAAATTAAACCATCAAAATCCCATAAGGTTTCTCTGCAGCCTAGACATTGAATAAAACAACAAATGTGCAAGGGCTAGCAAATGGTTCAAATGGTAAGGGCTTAATACATGGTCATTCAGTGCCGTAATTTGTACCATAAATATCAGAAATTCGTTACGTGCTTGTGTGTTATTAGTTACTTCCTCAATGAGGCCGAAGACATGAGGAGAATAAGGGTCTCATTTGATGTGTTGTGCCTTTCCACATAGAGAATGCAGGATATTATTTAAAACAGAATCTACAGCATGAAGAAAATAAAAGCAACAGAAAACAACAATTTAATATAAACTATTAGGCCAAAATGGACAAATAATATGATCATTTAAAAGTCAAGCTTATTGAGGTATAATTTGCAGATAGGCTTTGTGTTTAATTTGCTCCTTCTTTCCTACTTTAAGGTGGAAACTTTGATTTGAGATATTTCTTCTCTTTCAAATACAAATATTTAAAATTGTGAATTTTACTTTAAGTACTGTTTTAGCAGCAACACACACATTTTGATATGTTAGGTTTTTATTTTCGCTTTGGATTTTTAAATTTTTCTTGTGGTGGAGTTTGAAGATTTAACAATAGAAGACAGAAAACAAATATTTCTGTTATTGATTTCTATTTTAATTTTGTTATGATCAATGTGCTTTATATGATTTAAAGTCCCTTAAATTTATTGAGCCTGATTTTTTAACCTGGATATAATCTTTCTTTGTGAATGTTGTGTGTGCATTTGAAAAGAATCTGTGCTCTGCTATTGCTGGATAAAGTATTCTATGACTGTCAGTAAAGACAATGTTCAGTGGCTCCATTTATCTTCTATGTTTTTCTGTATACTTGTATATCTGAGAAAAGGATGGTGAAATCTCTATCACTGTGAATTTGTCTCTTTCTCCTTTTGGTTCTGTCATTTTTTGTTTTATTTGTTTTGACGTTGTTACGTATTAGGTGCATACACATTTGGAATTGTTATGCACTCATGTTAAACGGAGTCCTTTCTTGTTATAAAATGGCTCCCTTTAGCCTACATAATAATATGTGTTCTGAGGCCTACTTTGTGTGATATTAGTTACAGTCATTCCAGATTTCTTTTGCTTAAATTTGCATGGTATTTTTTTTCATCCTCTTTGTTTTATCTGTATATTTATACATAATGTATATTTCTTGTAGACAAATATATGTATGTCTTGCTTTTTAAAATACAGTATGACAATCTGCTTTTTAAATTAGAATGTGAAGAATTTTCTCTAATATTTCTTATAATGCAGGTCTGTAGTTTATAGATCCTGGCAGCTTTTATATGTATAAAAATATTTTCTCTATTTCTAATTCACTCTCTATTTTGCCTTCATTTTTAAAAGATAATTTTCCTGGTAATTTTATGATGGCAGTTCTTTTATCAGCACTTTAAGATATGCATCCATTTTCTTTTGGTTTGCATATTTTCCCATAAGAAGTCTGCTGTCATGCTTGCTTTTATTACTTTAAGTTGTGTCTTTTATCTCTGGCTGCTTTTAAGATTTTCTTTTTATCTCTGATTTTTAACAATGTGATCATGATGCAATTTAGCATATATTCCTTTATTTGTATTCTGCTTGGGTTTCATTGAGCTTTGTTGACATATAATAGTTTTCACTAAATATAGATAAACTTCTAGCTATTATTATTTCTTCATCTATCTTCCCTCTCCCTTTCTGGGACTCTAATTATACATGGTAGACAGGCTTGATGTTGTTCCTTAGACACTAGATACTATTTTTGTTTTTGTCCATCTTTTTTGTTTCTCTGTACTTAACTTTCGATATTTTCTATTGCCATGTCTTCAAGTTCACTGATCCATTCTTCTGCAGTTTCAAATTGGTAATGAAATTGTCCAGTATATTTTTTGTTTTAGATAATATAATTTTCATCTCTATAAGTTCCACTGTGGTACCTCTCTCTCTTCTTTAAAATATATTCCTCTCTGCTTCTCATAGTGCTCATGTTTTCCCTTCTTCTTGAGCATATTAAGCATTTTTATGATAGTTATAATAGCTGTTTTAAAATTCTTGTTTTCTAATATCGAAATTTTTGTAGTTTCTGTTTCATTTGAATTTATCAGCCTTTTCTAGGTATGGGCCATATATTTCTGCATTTTCACATACCTGGTAAGTTTTTATTTGATGCCATGTATTGTGAGATTTTTACACTGTTGTGTGTGGATTGTCTTATATTCCTTTTAATAGTGCTGGACTTAAAGTCCAGCACTATTAAAAGGAACACCTGACACCTCGTCAGAACAGTGATTGCCTTTGGGAAGTAGTAAGATTGATGTTCAAGGTAATTGAATGGCTCTATATCTAGATCTGGGAATTGGTTACACACTTGTGTGCTTGCTACAAAACTCATCCATATATACACACTTACAACATGTGCATTTTACTCTAAGTAAATTACTAAACAAATTATAAAATGTTATATGTGACCATTTAAAAATTTTGAAATAGTACAATTACATGAAAAGTAACAACTAAAAGTCCTATCTCTCTCCTGCTCAATTGCACTACCTCTTCATTTTTCCCTCTTCTCCAGAATCTTACCATTCATAAATCAGTTAAATCATTTTCTATATCACCTTCGAAATCCTTATTTATGAATTTACACATTTAGCATCATGGTTAAGATCATAGGCTCTGGAAACAAGACTGCTTGGGACAGAATCATGGCTTTACTACTTAGTAGGTAGTAGGTACATTTTGCATAGTTTTGAACATCATACAAGTAGATGTAAAATGCATTTCTGCATTTGACTTCCTTCCCTTCAATGTCATATTTTTGAGGTTCATTGATGTTAGTTATATCAATAGTTTATTCCTTTTTCTTTTATCCAATTATATTTATCATTTTATAAATACAACACAATTTTCTTATCTGTTCTCTGACTGCTAGACATTTGGATTGTATCCAGTTTGGGCTATCATGATAAAAGCTGCTGAAAATATTCTTGTACAAGTTTTTAGTGGACACATGTTTTTATTTCTCTAGTGTAAATATTTAGGAGTGAACTTGCTGGGTCACAGGATATGTTTAAATCTATTTTTTAAAAAACCCTCTTTTTATTTAACATTGCTTTCAGCAAAGTGTAAGAGTTCCTGTTCTTCTACATCCTAACCAACACTTGGTGTTTACATTTTAGCCATATAATAGGTGTGTTTTGATATCTTTTGTGATTTTAGCTTTCGTTTCCCTGATTACTAATGATGTTAATCTTTTCATGTGCTTATTGATCATTTATATATCTTCCTTTGTTACATATTTATTCAAGTCCTTTGCCTATTGTTCTGTTATATAGTGCAGTGTAACACAGATAACCCCATAACTCATTGGATTAAATAATAATTTTAAATTTTGTTTATAAATCTTCCATTTGGGCAGGATTCAGTTTGAACAGCGGATTTCTGCTCCATGTGGCATCAGTTGGAGCAGCTCGACTGGGGCTGTGTGTTCTCCTCCTCACATATAGCTCACATACATGCCTGGCAAGTTGATGCTGTCAGCAGGAAACTTAGCTAAGGCTGCCAACCAGTGGCACTTGAGTCTGTCCATTTGATTGCTTGGACTTCCTCAAGTATGGGGGCAGTGTTCTAAGGATGTGTGTTCCAAGAGAACAGAAGTAAATACTGTACATTTCTTAAGGTCTTGACTTGGGCACTGGGTTAGCATAACTTCCATCATACCCTGTTGGTCAAAGCAGTGCAGAATTCACTCAGATTCACAGGGAGAGGACATACACTCTGCTTCTTCATGGGGGGAATAAGACCACAGTTAATCTGCCGTAGTTCATCCTCTGATTGGACTGCATGGTTGAAATGAATGATTTGCATCCATCCCATGTAAAAAATAGAATCAGTTTCTCCTAAGACCTATGAAAGTTTTATGCCTTGCTCTCTAGCTTTTATTCTCCAATCAAACTTGAAGCTCTTAAGAAAAAGTCAGTTACGTGTGGATCTCATCTCTTAAGTTTTCTTCTTATAAAGGTAATATCAACTGCATTTCTGTTTGCTTGCAATGCTCTTCAGTGTCTTCAAATAATTGGTTTTTATATTTTGTACATAGTTTATAATTGCTTTTGGCAAGATTAGTATAATAAAAGCTTCTTCACCTACTGTTGATAACAGAGTCTCCCTGTATAACATATCAAATATATTTTTAAAATACTTAAAATAAGGCTGGGCACAGTAGATCATTCCTATAATCCCAGTACTTGAGAGGCTGAGGCAGGAAGATCCCTTGACCTTGAAGCCTGTAGCTCAAGACCAGCCTGGGCAACACAGTGAGACCCTCATTTCTGAAAAAGAAGTACTTAAAAAAACTAGCCAGATGTAGTGGTGTGTGGCTATAGCCCCAGATACTCAGGAAGCAGATACGTGGGAGGATTGCTTAAGCCCAGTAGTGTAGGCTACAGTAAGCTATGACCACACCACTGCCCTCTAGCCTAGGCAACAGAGCAAGGCCCTATCTCTAAAATATATATATATTTAAAATGAGGAAAAGTAAACGTAACCCTAAATAATAGTACGTAAAATGCAAACATCTAGTAAAAAAAAAAATTCACATGGGAAATTATTTCTAGTCTTTAACAATTTACTGGTTATTTAACATCAAAGAGCAGCATCAAATGTGACATAAGCAGGTTACTTTGTATGTTTGGGCGCAATTATTTATCTGAAGGACAAGCCGTTTAGATCAGAGAATGTAAAGAATCCTTTAGATATTTGAGGCCTATGATTCTAATAAATTTATAATTAATGTAGCATTTGATTTTTCCATTTTGGTGAATGTAAAGAAAGCTTAAGAATTTACATTTATATGGTCAGTATGAAATCAGAATACATAAAAAGAAATTACCTTAAACCCTAAAATTGTCTTTTTAGATGGAGCTTACAGTTTCTTTCTTCTCTAACAGGGTTCACAAGCCCAAGAAGTACCTGAAATTGGGGTAGGTCACAGAGTAAACATGGCTTGTTTTCTGAGGGTATCAATTTTACTTTATAATTTTGGGTAAAATCATATTCATAAATCGTATTGTATAACAATGAACTTGGATAACTTACGGTATAGAGTACAAATATCATATAAATATTTAAAGTTTAAAATGGAAAAAAATATTGCTTTGGAGAGAAATCTTAGGGCAACTATCTCAGATGCTGGAGGAGAAAGACTTTGTCTCTTCTAGTATTCTAACAAAAAAGTTTGAGAAGTGCTATAAGTTCACTGGGCATTGGGCAATGAGTCTAAAATCCTGCTCTAAAGATCTGCAACCATTATTGGATCTGTGCCATAAATATGTTTTATTTACCCAGACATCTGCACTATTTATTTAACTTTAGTTACTGAATGAACAGTTTTCATTCTGTATGAGGTGCTACCCTCAAAACTATTCATCCATTTCTCAGTATGTTTTTGGTTGATGGAGTTTGGATGAAATATATGTTTCTCTGACCCTCCACTTAAGGCAAAACATAGCAGCCTGCCTTTCCTTTCCAGCTGCAGACAGAACTGAGATGAGCACAAACCATTCCTTTCAGTTGACTACCAAGGGGTAAACTGAAGAGTTTTGCATTGTGATTTAGGGGTCTCAAGGGTTCTCCCTTCCACCATGGGCCGTGATAGTGACTAAAGCACCAGTCCTCTGAGGTAGGACAGAGTGATCTTGACAGGCCAATACTATGAAAGATGAGAGGGAAATCCTCTCTCAAGCCATTTGTCATTTCTAAACACCTTGACTCAAGTAATTGGCCACAATTTTAAAATACACCCTTAAATTATTTAACACTCTTCCCATTTAAAGTCAGACTCTAATTCCTCTTCCCCTGAATATAGCCCAGCCAGTGACTTGCTTTAAAATAATACACTTAGGTTGAACTGATGCTCTGTGATTTTTTTAAACTAAGCGAGGGAAGACAACTCAATTCTGCCCAGAGAGTGCTCTCTCACTCAGCTGAATGCATACTGGGAGCCATAAGCCAACACGTAAGGAATTTAGCTACTCAGAAGTTATTATGCTGGAAAGACCATGCAGAAAACTTAAGGACATAGAAAAAGCTGCTTGAGGGCTCCAGCCCCCAGCTGTTTGACAATTCCAGGTCCATGCCTCAGGCATGTGAGCCAGGAGCTTTCAGATAATTCCAGTCTTCAAGCCATCCCAGCTGCTGGCAAGTGGAGCAGAGATGAGCCATCCCTGCTAAGCCCTGCCCAAATGGCAGATTCATGAGCAAAACAAATGCTCTTGTTGTTTTAAGCCACTGAGTTTTGAGGTGGTTTGTTGGTTTGTTAGGTAGTGTAGATAAATGGATTCTTTCCTATTGCCTAGCCAGATTTTGAGGAAATGGGACATAAGTGAATAATGTTTGTTTTCAAACACATTCCCTATTTTAAAATTGGGTTGTTTGTAGATTAAAAAGAGAAAGGCAAGAAGAGACCAGAATCACAATGCACTAAAAGAGAGATAGAAAATGAATTAGTTTCACAGATATCTGCAATACATGTGCATGTGCACAGAACCTTGGAAGTTTTAAATTGGAAGGGATCTTAGGAATCATAAAACTGAATCTTTTTTTCAAAAGTAAAGTTCAAGGAATTAACTCATTTGGGCAGGATTCCAGAGCCAGAATAGAGCCCAAGCTTCCAAACCTGGCTACTGACTGCAGCATCTCTTTTCTTGAGGCATGTATAATAAACTTCACCAATTTAACCAAATAATAAGGGCAAGATCAAATAAACAAAAAAGCAATAGCAACAACAGAAACAATACTGCGTAACTTACCTGACTATTTCTAAAAGTAGTTGTCTTTGCTATGCCTGTCCCTGTCAATTGTCTCCGGTGGAGTAAGTGTGCCTATCCCTGGGTCCTTAACATTAAAGGGCTCGGGAAACTGCTAGAGAAATTGCAGTTCTAGTTCTCCAGGCAAGGAAGTTAATGAATCTCAGACATCCTCATGTTATTTCACTACTCACAGCAGTACATTTGTGGAGTGCTTAACATGTGATAGCAGCTGTGCTAAATATGTTATTTCATTTTATGCTGCTTTGAGTTTTTTAATAAATCAAATTTATTGTGGTATAATTTTTATATACTAAAAAGTACCCATATGAAAGATAGTTTAATGAGTTTAGACAAATGTACAGACCTGTATGATGCCTAACATAATCAAGATATAGAAAATTTTCATTCCCACAACCCCAAAAAGTTTATGTATGCTACTTTGCAGATAATCATCCTTCTGCCGTGTCAAGGCAACCCAATGTCCAATGTTCAGTGGGTTCCAAACCCATTCCTGGAAGCATTATCAGGGAAAGTAGCACATGTGCTAGGAAATAAATGGGGAATTTTTACAGCTCTGCTAACCTGAGTTTGCAGCACCAGTTAGGGCTCGTTACAAGCTGGTCAAAATCTTAACTGGAAGTTTCTGGAAATGAGAGTCATGTAAGGGTTAGATAAGCTCTCTGTACCTTTCTGACTGGATGGGAAACTCTGTTTTCAGAAAACCTATGTAAAGTAAAAGCTAGAACAGACTTGAAAAGTGCCTGAACTTTGAATGCATCCTCTCTCCTGTCTGTCCCACCCATCACACACAGATCTATTATCAGAAGGGGGAAATCTTACAAGCTCAAAGTATTTGAGCACAACCTCTTTTTTTTTTAAATTGTACTTTAAGTTCTGGGGTACATGTGCAGAACATGCAGGTTTGTTACATAGGCATACACGTGCCATGGTGGTTGGCTGTATCCATCATCTCGTCATCTACATTAGGTATTTCTCCTAATGCTATCCCTCCCCCAGCCTCTCACCCCTGCTGACAGTCCCCAGTTTATGATGTTCCCCTCCCTGTGTCCATGTGTTCTCACTGTTCAACTCCCACTTATGAGTGAGAACATGTGGTGTTTGGTTTTCTGTTCTTGTGTTAGTTTGCTGAGAATGATGGTTTCCAGATTTATCCATGTCCCTGCAAAGGACATGAACTCATTCTTTTTTATGGCCGTATAGTATTCCATGGTATATATATGCCACATTTTCTTTGTCCAGTCTATCATTGATGAGCATTTGGGTTGGTTCCAAGTCTTTGCTATTGGGAACAGGGCTGCAATAAACATACATGTGCATGTGTCTTTGTAGTAGAACAATTTATAATTCTTTGGATATATACCCCACTAATGGAATTGCTGGGTCAAATGGTATTTCTAGTTCTAGACCCTTGAGGAATTGCCACACTGCCTTCCACAATTGTTGAACTAATTTACACTCCCACCAACAGTGTAAAAGTGTTCATGTTTTTCCACATCCTCTCCAGCATCTGTTGTCTCCTTTTTAATGATCGCCATTCTAACTAGCATGAGATGGTATCTCAATGTGGTTTTAATTTGCATTTCTCTAATGACTAGTGATGATGAGCTTTTTTTCATAGGCTTGTTTGCTGCACAAATGTCTCCTTTTGAGAAGTGTCTGTTCATATCCTTTGCCCACTTTTTGATGGGGTTGTTTGTTTTTTTCTTGTAAATTTGTTTAAGTTCTTTGTAGATTCTGGATTTTAGCCCTTTGTCAGATGGGTAGACAGCAAAAATTTTCTCCCATTCTGTAGGTTGCCTGTTCACTCTGATGTCTGATAATAGTTTCTTTTGCTGGAGCACAGCTTCTTTTTAATCATGGACATACCAGCAGATGCAGGACAACACATCAGAAGCTAGACAAAAATGAATGAATGAATAGAGAATTATTTTAAACTGAGCAGAGACATCAATGGCTGCACATCTCAGGGAGACAGATTCTGTAAACTAGGTTGGAGTAAATTATTTAGAGCAACAACTGTCTCATGGGAGAAATGTAACCCAGAGTTGTTACAAGAGTAATCTAAAATGTCCAGTTTTGTTTTCCTTTTAAGACAAAGTCCAGCTGTATCACCCAGGCTGGAGTGCAGTGGTGCGATCTCAGTTCACTGCAACCTTCGCCTCCCAGGCTCAAGCCATCCTCCCACCTCAGCCTCCCAAGTAGCTGGTACTACAGGCACACCTGGCTAATTTTTGTATTTTTTTATAGAGGTAGATTTTCACCATGTTTCCCAGGCTGGTCTTGAACTTGTGAGCTCAAGTGATCTATCCACCTTGGCCTCTGAAAGTGCTGGGATTACAGGCATGAGCCGCCACACATAGCCAAATGTCTAGTTTTCAATGAAACAACATGCGATAGTCAAAGAAACAGGAAAATGTGATCCATACTCAGGAAAAAAACAGTCCATGGAAACTGACTTTGAGTGCACTCAAATATATTTAGCACCCAAAGACTTCAAAACAGCTCTTGTGTTTCAAAAACTAAATGAAAGTGTGATGATAATGACACGCTAATAGCAATGCTCAATAGAGACACATAAACAATAAAAAGGAACTGGTGGAACTTCTAGAATTTAAAAGTCTTGTAACTGAAATAAAAAATTAAATGAGCACATTTGAGGTGGAAAAAGAAATAATTGGTGAACTTGAAATAGAGTAATAGAAATTAACCTCTCTGAAGAAAAGGGTAAAACATAGGTAGAAGAAAAATGAACAGTGTCTCAGAGACCCATGTGACAACATCCAGTATACCTATTAGAGTGTAATGAAAGTCCCAGAAAGAGAAGATAGAGACACATGGCAGGAAAAATACTTGAAGATAAATGGCTAAACATTCTACAAATTTAATGAAAAACATTAATTATATACCTACAAAGCTCAACAAACTCTAAATAGAATAAACACAAAAATCCCCACCTACACACATCAGAGTAAAATTACTGAAAACCTATCACAAATAAAAAATATTAAAAGCAGCAAAGAAAATCAGCTCATCCTACACTGGGGAATAACAAGGCAATTGATGACTGATTTCTTCTCTGAAACAATGGAGGCCAGACGGCAGTGGAGTGACACATTCAAAGTGATGAAAAAAAATTGTCAACCACAAATTCTATATGCAAAACAATTCTTCAAAAACAGGTGAAATAAAGAAATTCCCAGATAAACAAAGACTGACAGAAACTATTGCTGACAGTTATAGCTTCCAAGAAATTCTACAGAAGATAAAAGGAAATGACACCATAAGGCAAATACACAGGAGAAATGAAGAGCACCAGAAATGGTAGCTACCATATATAAAATTGTATAAACATATATTTTCTTTTAATTAAAAAAAATCAGATTGTGTGAAACAATAATTAAAGCACTATTGTTGAGTTTATAATGTTATATAGATATTATATATATGACAATAATAGTACATATAAGGAGGGGATGAAGTTAAGCTATATAAGAGCATAAATGTTAGATGTTGCTGAAATTAAATATTAACATGAATTATATTGATAAATTAAGTGTACACCTTAATCCCTATAGCAAACACAAAGAAAATAATCAACAGAATAATTAAAATGATACACCAAAAATAGTTGTTTAACCTAAAGACAGCAGTAAAAGAGCAACAGAGGAACAGCAAAAAGACATAAACTATAAAACAAACAGCAAAATGGCAGACCTAAGTCCAATCCTATCAATAACACATTAAATACTTCATTAAACTGACTAAACACTGTAAAGATTGGCAGATGGGGTACAAAAGAAAGATTCAGTTATGTGCTGACTACAACAGACATACTTTAAATTCAAAGATAAAACTAAATTGAAAGTAAAAGAAATGAAAAAAATATTTTGTACAAACAGTAATCATAAGAAAGCTGGAGTGGATATACTAATATCAAACAAGGCTGGGCGCTGTGGCTCACGCCTGTAATCTCAGCATTTTGGGAGGCTGAGGCGGACAGATCATGAAGTCAAGAGATCGAGATCATCCTGGCCAACATGGTGAAACCCCATCTCTACTAAAAATACCAAAAATTAGCTGGGCATGGTGGCATGCACCTGTAGTCCCAGCTACTTGGGAGGCTGAGGCAGGAGAATTGTTTAAACTTGGGAGGTGGAGGTTGCAGTGAGCTGAGATCACGCCACTGCACTCCAGCCTGGCACCTGGCAACAGAGTGAGACTCTGTCTCAAAAACAAACAAACAAACAAATGAAATAGAATTTCAGAACATAAATATTACTAGAGATACAGAGGGACATTTCATAAGCATAAGAAAGTCAATACATCAGGAAGATATAATGATGTTATTATTAGCACCATGCTATAACCGACTGAGCTGACCAGCCATCACATGACCTTAAATTTATTTGTGCTTTACAACAGGATTCTAAAATACATAAAGTAAAAGCAAAGGGCATTGAAAGGCAATAGAGATGATTTAAAAATTACAGTTCAAGATTTTAAGACTCTTGATATTGCTAGAGCAAGTAGACAGAAAATTAGTAAAGATAAAAGATTTTTTAAAAAACTATTAACATGGTGGTTTAACTGACATGTATAGAACAATTCTCCCTGCAGCAGCAAAAAATATTCTTTCAAGTGCATTTGGAAGTTTCTTCAGGATAGATCATACAATAGGCTTTAAGGCAAGTTTTTGGCTGGGTGCAGTGGCTCATGTCTGTAATCTTAGCACTGTGGGAGGTTGAGGTGGGTGGCTCACCTGAGGTCAGGGGTTCAAGACCAGCCTGGCAAACATGGTGAAACCCCATCTCTACTAAAAATACAAAAATCAGCCAGGTGTGGTGGCAAGCCCCTGTGATCCCATCATCGCTTGAACCCAGGAGGCACAGGTTGCAGTGAGCCAAGATCACGCCATTGCACGCACTCCAGCCTAGGTGAGAGAATAAGATTTCATCTAAAAAAAAAAGACAAAGCAAGTTTTCATAAACATAAAAGGATTGAACTCATTCAAAGTATGTCCTTCAATAACAATAGAATTAAATTAGAAATTCAGAACAGAAACCTGAAAAATCCTTCACAATATCTGGAAATTAGATAACACATTTCTAAATAACTCAGGATCAAAGAAGAAATTGCATGTAAAATTACAGAGTATGTTGTACTGAATGAAAGTGAAAAGACAACATATGAAAATTTACGGCATGCAGCTAAACAGTGCTCAGACAAAAAGTTATAGCTTTAAACATGTATGTTAAAAGTCATATTCACTGTTTAGGAAGGTAATTTTTACAAATTAGAAAAAGTTTTATTGTATGCATGTTAGATATAGTGAACCCTAAGTTTCTCTTCAAAGAATCAGTGTGTCAGGATGTTCAGCTCTCTTATTCTTTAATTCTCCGTTTTAATGTTTAACTTCCTTGTAGTTTCAGTAAAAACCTTTTCCACTAGTTCTAATTGGTAGTTCACATCTGTTCCCTGAGTGCCCTGCTCTATCCTGACTCTCATCCCAGTCACCTGCTCTGGTCACCTGCTTTTACCCCTGGCTACCTGCTTGGACCTGCACATAACCATTCTTCTTGCCAAACTACCCACCCCACCGCTCCAGCTCATACCCCTGCTCCCTTTAAAATAGACCATCGGGATTAGTCTACACTGTGCGACCTAACCCTAGTCAACAAGGGAAAGACACAGCAGTAGGGGTGACCTCCATCAGGAATAAGTAGCCCTTTCCCTCCCTTGTCCAGGTGTGCACTCGCCATTGTTCCATCTGTGAGCTGCACCCTTCTACAGAAGTAAATTGCCTTGCTGAGGAAATTTATATTTGAGTGATACTTCTTTTGCAGCACCAAAAATTTTACTTATGCACAAATTTTAGATTTTGTTGGTTTAGTATTGGAACCTCTTTGTCAAAGGTTTTTTAAGTCTTTAAATACATGGTAACACATTATATATATATGCATGTATGTAAGTGCATATAATATATTGTTAAATGCTTTATACAGAAAAGATCTTGTAGATAATTACCACCATGTATTGAGGTTCTGATATAGTTTGATTGCATGTCCCTACCAGATCTCATGTTGAATTTCAATCCCCAATGTTGGAGGTAGGGCCTGGTGGGAGATGTTTGGATTGTAAGAGTGGATCGTTCATGAATGACTTGGGCCATCCCATTAGTGATAAGTGAACTTTCCCTCTGAGTTCACACAAGATGTGGTCATTTAAAAGTGCGTGTCACTTCCCCCTAACTCTCTCTTTCTTGCTCCTGCTCTACCATGTGAAATGCCTGCTCCCCCTTCACCTTCCACCATGACTGGAAGCTTCTTGAGGCCTGCCCAGAAGCAGATGCTGGCGCTGTGCTTCCTATACAGCCTACAAACACATCTTTTTCTTATAAATTATCCAGTCTCAGGTATTTATAGCAATGCAAGAATTGCCTAAACACAGATTCTATCCACTTGTGGGGCACTGGGCTAAGCATTTTGTATATGCAATTTCATTTACTTTTCACAATCCTATGAAGTATTATTAAGAAAAAAATAAGGTTTAGAAAGTCTATAAGTTGTCTATATTAAAATGTCAAATACACAGCACAGCTGGATTCAAACCCAGGTCCCTTGGAAGGCAAAGCCAGTGCTCTTCTGTCCTAACCACCTCCCTTCCAGATCTCAGTAATTTTGTCTTAATTCTCAAACCTCTACATATATGTTCTTCTTCAGCCATGAAGACTAAGATAAGAAATTGCCATTTCTTATATCTCTGACTTTTACTCCTTCTAATGAGATTTTTGTGTGTCCTTTCTAGGTATCTAAATCAGTATGCCTGAATTTGATGTGAACTCCTAGTAGTCAGCTACTGTCTAAAATAGAGGTTCGCATTAGTTTGAAAAACAGTGGAGATACTCTGATTTGGTAAGGAAGACTGAGTGTAAATAGTAGTAACTAGCAATATTAATCAGGCACAAAAATGTGGAACTGAGAAACGTCCTGATAATGTCAGTTGGGAAGATACAGTGATTTATGGAGTGCCTGGAAATCACAAGCTCATGTATGTGATAGCTTCCAAATGGCTAGTATATATATTTTAAGAAGATAAAACTTATCTTTGGTGAGAATGACTTTAAATTGAATAGCTGGAACCATAGATTTGATTTTCTTTTTGATAAGTGGAAATAGAGATGGCAACAAAACTTGCTTCATAATGTCTCCCCGGGCTAGTCTTCTTTGGCTAGAAAAATGGATTTTGGAAAGATTTTGTATGTCTTCTCTTCGGTTCTCTTATCTTACAGATAAAATGGAAGCCCAGGGATATTTTATTTTCCCCTTAATTTTCTGTAGCAAGCAACATAGCTGCTCCTAAGAGGTGCCCCAGGAAGAGTGTGAAGGATGACTTGCCAAAGCACCCAGTTGAGATCTAGAATGAAAAACTAAGTCTCAGATTTTTCGGGCTGGTGTTAGACTTTCACCTTAAGAGATACGTATGTCTGTTATAAAAATAAAATTCTTTCCAGGACCCAGAAAAGCCTTTAGCCAATGTGAATGCAGGAAGAGAGAATTACTTCACTACACTGAATAGAGACTCTGGGGACTTTTCCACTTGAGTCTTCATGTGGGGTTTTAAATTCCCGAGAGACAAAGCACAGGAGAAGCTGCCGCCAATATGCGGCCCTTACTGAGACACAGAAGGTCTCCTTTCTCCTTCTTTTCTTGTACTGGATGACCTAAAACAAAGATCTCTCAATAGCTCTGCTCTCCAGGCCACTCGGGCCTCTGCCATTTCTTTTGAAAATAGTCACTTTCTAAGGGTGACTGTTCCTGAAATAGACACCCAGGAGGAGGCAATGGAGCTGGGCGGTATCACATCCCCAGTTGCTATCTCTCCTTCTCTTAGTTGCTCCAGTGTTCTTTCTTCCCACTGGCTCAGCTTGCTATTCCTAGCTACACCCAAGGCTGGACTACTTTGCATTTCTATGGCTTATCTCCACCTGAGTGTATTCAGTTCCTCCCCTTTCTCACCTTTGAGTATCTGTCTCTGCATTCCCTGATCATCTTTCTTTGACATACTTGACCTCCAAAGGTCTCTCAGGTTATGTAAGGATTAAGCCAAAATGCAAAGGGAGTTGGATGGCTGTTTGGGTGAAATTGCAGAGGGTGCAGGGTGAAAGGAAGGAATGTGGAGGCAGGCACAGGGGAGAAAGCTGCTTCCTCACAGAGAGGTCGCTTATCAAGCCCAGCCTGAGGGCCCTGGGCAGCTGCCCTGTGCTCTCACTACCTCTGGACTGCAGGGTGGGAGTTGGTCTGCACACAGGATACCCTGCCTGTGCCCACTGAAGTTCTCTTGGCTCGTGTGTCTGGGTCACTCTTAGCTGAAGAGAGAGCACCAGTGACTAGTGGGCGCTCCACAAACCTTGCTGAATTGTGTTGTTTGCTTTTCAAGGTGGAGGACACAGATAGTTTTTATCAGTATACCATGATTGGCCAGTTTTCCGAGCCTTCTGGAAACAGCTGTGATTAGTTGTCAATAGAAGTAAGGAGGAACACTTCATTTTTATCTAAATGAAAACAAAGAGCAGAAGTGGTGAGGAATAGGAAGGGCAAGATAAAAGAAATGGGTTAATAAGAGCAAGGCAATGAAGACAGTTCTGGACAGGAAAAGGAAGAAGTTGTTAGAAGGGACAGTTAGACCAATGCCTAGTAGACTAAAATTCTTGAAATGAGGCATATCAGCAGCAGAGAACACAAAACAAAGCTGCGTCCTAAGAGAACAAAAAGCATCACTGTGTTCTTCATCAACAGTCTCAAATGGACAGAAAACATCCCTGAATGCCTGTTGTCTATATGAATAGAAGCAACGTTGGCAAATTCTGAAATATCTTCAGCTAAGTGCCTCCAAAGGTATAAGATGGGACACAAATGCAAGGACAACTTTTTCCATGCAGAAAAATAAAGTCACCAAAAATACACCAGGCACGTGAGTGATCAGCACAAAGCCACAGGACCCCTTAGTGCAGGCGTTTGACTGTGGAGAGTTTAACAGCACAAATCCTTAGGTTCTGGGTGGCCTTAATGGTAGGCACCCATAACCCCTTTCTTGGGATTCTGGAGGAACTCCAACTTGTGAAGTTACTGGGCTAGAGGGTGAGGGGAGGGTGGGCAGATGTGAGCAAGGATGAAGCCTTCATGTCTCCCCACCACACCCCCACGGCACACCTTTGGTTACCCCTCAGGCCTTCCCACAGCAAATATAGCTCATCCCCCCACTGCAGCCTAATCTGACAGAGTGGAGGAAAGAATAGAGTCAGTCAAAACATGTGACCTTCTGAGCAGGTTTTGGGAAGCATATTCCCCTTCTTCTCCAATTGCTCCAACAGGAAAAGGGCAGCTTGCTCACTGAAGGCTTTTGTGACCTGAACCATTAGCAGAAAAACAAAACACAAATGCCGTGGTGGGAGAGGCACAGGCTTGAATCCCATCTGCCCCAGTTACTGATGGAGCAAACATGAAGCCCCACACTTTCTCAGTCCTGGGTTTCCTCATTTTTAAAATGGGATTAATCAGTAATCTCATCTATCTCATAAATGAGATGATCAATGAAAAATCCATACAACCAAGTACAGGAGGGCTGGAGCTCATGTTTCCCTGACTTCTCATGAGTTATGGATGGTCTGGGGCCCAGGCAAGGTTTGCGTCTGGTTCTTTCTGGTCTGTCCCAGCACCCCAGCAATTAACTCCCACCCTTTGCCCTGGGACCACCTGGCTGTGCAGGAATGAACCCCACTGAAGAGTCTTGACAGGGTTTCTATTTTTATTCCTCCCTAGATCCTTCTTCTCCAGGGCAACCACACACACAATGCCATTTTGCAATTTATTTTCATTTTGTGGAGGACAGCCTTCTCTCCTCTTCCTGGCTTGGCTTCTATGGTTTGGCCCTATTAGTCTTGGATGGCCCGGGGCTGTTTTGGCCTCAGAGCTGGCATGGCCTTGTTATGCCAGCTGGGGAAGGACAACACACCTGTGAGTGTGCTAGGTTGGGTCTGGGAGGTGACTGGGCAAGGATCCTAATTGCTTGAGGGTGACACAGGCCTGCCAGCATGACTTCATCCATTTACTTTCGCCAGGCTCTCTGAGCTCTGCAGAGACGTGCTGGGTGTTTGTGCAGCTGCCCAGCCCTGTGGGAACGGTCTCTTCTACCTGCGATCACCCCTCCTGGCCTCCAGGTGGACACATGTACTCAGATGGTGGCCACTCTCATATCTGGCTTATAGAACATTCACACGGCTGTCTTTCCTTCGTAATGTTTGGAATAGGTGTTGTTTTAAACAAAAAAAAACCCTGAAAAACAGATGGACTGTGGTTTCCAGGCTTCACGTCTCCAAGAACAAGATAGAAACCAGGCATCAGCCCATCTGACTCTTTGGGACCTGAGTCTACACTTCCCAAATTGGCAGAGTCCTCACCAGAGACGGAAGTGCCGAGGCGGCCAACTGGGGGAGAGCCACAGCTTCCCGCCAGAAGCATGCCTTCCGCCACTGCCATTGTCACTTCGGCAGGAGGACTTTGGGCGGAGGCTGACTAAACCTCATGTGCTGTCTCCTGCACAGACGATGCTGACCCACCATCTGGAATCTGCTCAAGGGCTTGTTTTTCCAGGGGTGGTGACAGGCAGTGCTGAGTCAGCAATGGTTGCTATCCCTGTCTCTCCTGGAGCCCACACACTGCTTTAGAAGTGGGGTTTCAGTTGTCTGGGACTTGGGAACACACTTTTCTCTGTGCAAAATGGTCCTGCTAAGGGCTGAACCTATATCCCACACCCCATCACCTCCCTCAGAGGAAAAGGATGAAGTGTTCCCAGTGGGACCGGTCAGTGAAATATGACACAGAATAATGTGCCAACACAGAACTGGGGAGGGAACCCAAGAGACCAAGCTCTGCTTCCTCATCACATCCAAATAAAAGATCTGGGTAGAAAGTAAGTCTTGTGACCACAAGAAAAAGTATTTGGAGAAAACATAATGAATATTAGTCATGGACATTTCCATCATAAGGAGAACTGCTCATAGTAGCACAGGGTTGTCAGGGGCCCAGCTCGTCTGGAATCACTTTGAGGAGCACTCTCCATGTGGGTGCATGAAGGCTGCAGGAGAGCATGTTCTCAGGCATAGTTCCCTGACCCAGGGGTCCCCAAAGTGTGTTCTGTGAACTGCTTGTGTTGGAAATCATTTTTATGAGGAAAGGGTTCCATGGTCAAATAAGATTGAAAAATACTTCATTCTCCACTTGCCGACGTACATCAAAGACTCAGAACATATGCTTAAGAAAAATTTTAACTTAAGATGTTTTAACATTTTTAAACTCAGTTTAATCTTGTGTTTCCTAAACATTTGACAATGGAATGCTAATTCTGCAGAATATCTATGGAACCTATTTTGGGAAAAGGTGCTTATTAATAGGAGATGTTGCAGGATACATCCAAGTTACAGTATCTTCTCTTCAAGCTGGGAAGGTAATATTCCTCAGGAATCATGAGCTCTGTTCATTGAAATGGGTGAATGATTTGCACACTCAGGGCTGGGTTTGCTGGTCATTCTTGCATATGAGAAATTTGATGTTCCCAAAGCTGTAAGAATTGTTACAGAGAAGAGAAATATTGCCTTTAAAAATTAACTTTCTCATATTGATGGTAGAACATTTTGGGCTACAAAATAATTTAATAGTGTTCTGAGACTACAAGGTTAATCCCATTCACCAGTTTTTCCATCAGGATCTGTTATGCTGGAATGGCCACCTGGAAAGTCTGGATGAAGATATGAGTTTAAGCATCTGCGAGTCAAGGACCTTTTATTTGATTGTTCCCCACAGCAACACAGCCTGGGCATCCACTAGGCACTTGGTTCGACGTTTACTGAATGGAATCCATAGGGCTTAGTTTTACATACAGTCTTGGAATGTAATGTGTAGTCCTTAGTCCAGGTCATTCCTAACTTTATTTCACATTCTGGGTTTTCTGTGTACGAAAATTTATGACTTGAGGTTTGAAAAAGCTTAATCAAAGCCCCAACCCCTCTGTAGAGTCCCCCCAGGCGCCTCAGCCCTGGACTCACTTGCAAAGATTTCCTGGTCAACTCTTCTAGCAGTTTTCTTGCAGACACTGTTCCGGCCAGCACAGGTCTCAGCATTCTTGCTTCACCTGTTGTTATTCTTTTGATAATCCATCACATGACCACTTTCTACCTAATTGTTCCGTGTTTTTTCTCTGGGCCAAATTTTGCTGTGTCATAGTCACCTGCAGCCCAGGATGGACCTCCAGACTAGCTTCAAAACTCTGATAAAACATTCTGTCTCCTGGTAATTACACTTGTAAATGGTCCAGAGTTTAGTCTTAGAATTAATGAAGTCTGTTCCAGGGCAAGAAACGTAGACTAACCCTTCTTTTTCCTCCCCCAACCCACTAACCTATTTAATGTCCGCTATAGATTTGCTTTCAAAGGAGAACCAGGTGAAAGGGGAATGCAGAAGACCACATTGAGTTCTGTGGATGTTTTCATTTTTCAGTCTTGGTAAATTTACCAAGTAAGAGAACATTCCCCTAGAGCCATCTCTGTTGAACCTTCTGGGACACTTCTGAGGTTTGACAGCAAATCAATGATGCCTGAGGTCAAAGAAGTTCTAGCTTCAAAGGAAAAATGTTCTGTGTCGGTGCATTCGCTGGCCAGTGTTCCCTCCCTGGTTACTTCTGATTGATTCTTACGTGCAGAAAGAGACAGAGGATACCCAGCAGTTACCCCTCCAAATCACCCCCACACACGTTTATAATTACAGTGCGATCACTAGCTGTCTCTGGGGAATAAGTGCTTGACTGTGGCTTTTTCATTACACCTTCTTCCTTGAGGGTAGGTACCATGGGATGGCACAGTCACATGTGATTTGAAGTAACTCAGTAAAAGCCATTTGACTCAATCTGCATTTACGTGATGTTAAAAGAGAAGCAATAACTCCATTAACTATTTTGTTTACACAGTGTCAATTATTTGGCTGGTTTTCTTCCGCCTGAAATTGCTAGCTGGTCCAGGCAGTGGAGACGCAATCATAAAGTGCAGGGATTAGTCTGCACTTTATGTGAGAATTGTCCCTGGATTCATTTCTTGGATGAAACTTTTACAAAATGACGTTTGTCCAGTGTCCAGAAACGTCTCTAGGCATTTCTTTCCAAGGGCTAAGCTGGGATGGGGTTAGGTGGTGCTTAAAGGCAATCACTCAAAAGGAACTTTGCAGAAACCACACAATAATTTGCAAGGCACATAGAAAAACAGTTGTTTCAAATTTGCCCTCGGCACTCATATGCATTTGCACAGCTTAGGGAGTTTTGCCTCTTCCATGATGAACTCCATATGTCTCTGATTGGCTTTCTTTTTTGCAGGGACCACTTTGTTCGCTGTACCCATCCTCTTTTCCTTTGCCCTGCCTTACACTGCAGATCACTCATGTGCTCTGACTGTCTGGATGGCACCTGGAGAAACAAACAAATCTGCCCAGAAATAACACAGTAATGGAGAAGCAAGGGGAAGTGAGCCTCAGGCTGGGCCAGGAGGACCCAGGGGGATTTCTCAATTTCTGAAAGCCCGTGTTGGATGTATGGCTCTAAAACTCCTAATTTAGAAACAAACAGGAAATGTAACCCTGAGGTTCACACCTTCTTGTTAAAATCTTCTGTTCTGCTGCTACTTCCAATTTCAACATTTGTCGTGGGGGAGGAGAGTGTGAGCATGATTTTAAAATAATTTTGTAATTGACCACCTGGCTTTCATAGCAATATCTGGCCCTGGACTTATGTTAGACTGCAGGCAACACTTTTAACCTGGGAGGTATCTACTTGGAAGGCAATTAAAATAGATGTTAGCTGGAGCCACCTGGAAATGAGTTCTGACTCACTTTTTGGTGGCGGTCATTGCAGTCAAGAAATACTTTGCAATACTGTTTCATTGGATCTGACAGTCCACTGGGTTTGATGCTGAAGAAGTGGTTTAGATATACACAGATTATAATAGCTACTACCTTAAAAAATTTAATGCTTATTACATTCCAAACATATAGTCTGATATCATTTTTTAAAATCCAACTCATGTGGAAGTTACTATTATCACCTTTATTTAGGTGCCAGGAACCTAAGGCATCCAGCAACGTGGTAACCAGTCCTGGGTTATGCTGCTACAAAGTTACAGAGCAGCCTCTTGACCCCAGGCAGAGTCTGACCCAAAGTCCAGACACTTACTGCCTCCTGGGACACACAGAAGGCAGGGTGGAAAACTGGGCCATCCCAGGCTCTTTGCCCTTAATTTGGGATGGGGGGTGGTGGGAGAGGGAGAGGGGAGCCCAGGCACTGCGTTAATGGGTTTGGGCCCCAGTTCTATTTGTTAAAGACTGGGTGAACTTCAGTGATTCTGAAAAATGTTAGCCAGCTTGCTTTAAGCAGACAGTAAGGGAAGGGTCCCCAGAGGACTTCTGACCTATGTTTTGTGCAGATAAGGGAACTTGCACAGGGGACTTACCTAAACATGTGGGCAGCAGACTAAGAGCCTGCATGTGCACGGGGGAATGGGGTGGAGCCACCAGGAAGTCATGCCTTATACAAGTAGGAAATCCAGCCCATCATCTTGTATGTAAAAGCCCTTGTATTCAACTGTGAAAGGGGCAACCGGAATCTATTTTCAGGACCTCTCTCTTTGCTGAGAGCTTTCCTTTCACTTAATAAAGTCTACTCCACTCACTCTTTGAGTGTCTGAATGCCTAATTTTTCCTTGTCATGAGACAAGAACCTGGATCTAGCTAAGTTAAAGACAAAAAAACATCTTGCATCAGTTCTGATGGGGCTCAGAAGGGTTGTTGTGATTGGAAAAAAAAAGTTTGCAAAGTGCTCATAAAATAATGGCTATTACATGGATTTTAAAAATTCCATTTATGGAACTGCAGGTGCTAGAAATATTCAAGCCATTTTATGATGGTTATATCTACCATTTTTCTGCCCTTTTACTGTTCTCCAAATCATTTCCGATAAAGATAGAAATTAGCTTTTATGTTATTTAGGGCTCAGTTTAAGTTTTTTTCCAGTGAAGGTAATGTTCTTTACATGTGAACATAGTAACTTCTACTAGGACAATGCCTTTCTGAATATTTGTGGGGGTAATACTGAGTATCCATGGGGCAATCATGATTTTGATTATGATTTCCACTTACTAGTATGTGCTAAGCCCTTTTGCATGCTTTTTCAAATAACTCTATAATAATCCTGTAGGTATTATTTTCCTTATTTAATAGATTAGCAACGTCACCCACTTTCTCCAAGCAGCTTATGTCCAGTTTTTCTTGGTTACAGGTTACTAATGCCTATGCCAAATCTGTGGATATCATGACATTGCCCCAGTTTTCTACTGTAGATAGCGGAGTATTTTCTGCCAGCATCCCCCAGCACAGTATCTGCCACCCACAGAAGTTTTCGGACATCTGAATTCTCATTATGGGCTGTCAGTCTTGGTCTCTTGATTGTCCTTAGCTCCCTCCGCTCTGTGCTCTACAAAAGCAGTTCCTGAAATATCCCACATATTTCCTGCCTACTGGGACTGGTTGTCCAGGAACTCTCAAAAGCATGTCCGCACATAGGAGGCAGGAAAAACCGTCAGATACCATGGTACATGTCCTCAGCCAGTTTCACTCCAAGGTCGTGCTTATAAAAGTTCAATAATTTTGACCAGTAACTTGAAATTCAAGGCATTATTATAGCAAAACATGCTATAGAGTAGAATCCAACATTTACATACATTGAAAAAACAAAATAGTCTCGAAGTGGGATGTATCCCCAGACACCAAGGATACCCGTGTGCTCACGTGCTCACTGCGAAGTTCTTGACTGTGACGTTTATTAACACAGGCTTCCAGAAGTTGTACAGGGTTTAGAGTGAAGAATAAAGAGTATCTCTGAGCCCTGCCTAATAGGAGCTGCCAATGTCATAGTGGCTTATGTCCTATAGGGAATGTGTAAACCAAGGCTATTCTACGGGCATCTGTATTAATTTGCTCTGCTTCCATAACAAAATACCACAGGCTGGGTGGCCTGAACAACAGAAATTGATTTCCTCAGAGTTCTGGAGGCTGGAGGTTAAAGATGAGGGTGTCGGCAGGGCCGGTTTCCTCTGAGGCCCTCTGGCCACCTCCTTCAGTCTGCACACGGTCTTCCCTTTGTGCCTGTATCCTCGTGTCTTTGCATGTCCAAGTTTCCTCTTCTTATGAGGACACCAGCCAGAATGGATCAAAGTCCAAACCCACAGCCACATTTTAACTTCATTTCCTCTTTAAAGGCCTGTCTCCAAGTATAGTCACATCTGGGGTGCTGGGGCTTAAGAATCGTATATATGAATTCTGGAGAACACAATTCATCCATAACAGCATCTAAGACAGCTTCACCAATGAGGTAATTCCTCAAGTGTGCTCTGAAGGAAGAGCAGAGCCTGCTGGTCACACAGCAGGGTGAGGGTGAGGGTGAGGAGGGGGTTGCAGTGGAGAAGGTGCCATCCCTGGAAACAGGAGCAGTACCTGCATGAGATGCAAGACCGTCATGTGTGGGAGGAAGTTCAAAACTCTGTGTGCTCCTGGAGCCCACTGGCAGGCAGAGGTGGAAAGTGGCAGGAGGTGAAGCAGGAGCCATGGCCAAGATCACACCTGGCAGGGCACTGAACACCAAGCTGGGAGCCGAGAGTGCGCCCTGTGGACAGAGGCAGGAGAGGCCTTCAAGAAGACAGTGCTGCGGTCAGACCCGCTGCTGGAAAGGTGATCCTGGAGACTCGGTGAAGCAGGTGTTGGAGAGAGCAAGGGTGGGGACAGGGAGACCTGTTAGAGAATTGACAGGAGCCCGAAAAGGGATGAGGCTCAGTAGTTCAACTGAAAACATTGTCCTTCAGATCTAAAGTAGTTTCCTTCCATGGTGAGCGATCCCCACTTCCTTCATGCACAAATATACTAGCGAATATTTCTTGCAAGCTTAGTGTGTGCCAGGCTATGATCTAAGCCCTTTACCTATATGAATTCGTCTAT
Source organism: Cacajao melanocephalus (assembly GCA_963573385.1). NCBI lineage: Eukaryota > Metazoa > Chordata > Mammalia > Primates > Pitheciidae > Cacajao > Cacajao melanocephalus. The sequence goes on from CAUYLG010076802.1 coordinate 31,342, forward strand.
TCGTCTCTGTGATTATTCCCCCATTTACATATAAGAAAATCAAGGCACATGAGATTAAAGGGCCTCTCTAAGGTCATAAAACTAATGAGGGGAAAGCCAGGGCATAACTCAGGTGGTATGGCTCTAGCGTTCAGACACAATGACTATGCTACACTGTCCCTACTGAGCAAGCGATAACCATCTTCCACATACCTGCTCAGCCACAGAGGCTGTGACAATCTTTCCACATTGCCTATCTCCAGGAAATACAGCCTATTCCCAAGGAACCCTGAGGTTTTGCAATGGGTGTCATTAGATAGTCTGAGCAAACTTAGATGCAGTCCTCCTCCCACTCCCATTTGACTTTTCCTGGAATAAGCTCATCATCAATTGCTGTGCACTGGATGCCCTCAGTGTGCTGAGCTCTAGAAGTGAGGGGTAAATAAGCTATTCCTTTTCTGTCTTAAGGAGGTCACAGTCTAGGTGGGGAGTGCATAGAGAGGTCAGTGACCCCTGCAGAGAGATGAGAAGCAATTCTGAAATCCTCTGTAATAGAAAGCTGTATTCAGGGGAATGATGTTTTGGGGGTAAGAAAGGAAAGTGCTTTCTTTTTTGAAGGGATTTCTATCACATGCTCTCAGGACAGCATTATAGGGAGATCACAGCCAAAGCGAGGGTGCAATTCTCATAGAACTCATCGCTGGGAAGATGTGGCCAGTGATGAGTTCCATGAGGACTGAACCCTCACACGAATGAGGCACATGGAAATGTCTAAGGAATATACCCACACGACAGGGGAGAGAGGACTTCATTCATTCATTCATTCATTCCACAAGCATTATTGATGACCCACTGTGTGTTGGGCAGTGTACTAAGCAGTGCATGAATATCAAATTGAACCATGCTCCAGCAATTCACTCCCATACACCTGCAGTGGAGAAGCCTGTTGTCACCAAGTATCAGAGAATTCTTCATCTGTTTCTGATCTTTAGTGTCTGCTTGGAAGACAGAGACCTTTTAACAGAATTGGGTTTCATTTTTCTCCCCACTCTGCCAGTGAGCCTTCTTATATTATGAGAAAGAAACTCTCAAGCTGTCCACAGGAATAAGGGTGGCACTAACATGCTGCCTTTTTACTGTATGAACAGCATTGAGAGGCAAACAAATCAATGACGCCCTCCTCTGAAACAGAATCACCTTTAGAGACCTTAATAGCTCACTGTTACAATGTTTTATTTAGAATGTCCCGTCATTACCATCGTCACCCAAAGCCCTAATTGAGGGCTTAATTTCTGGGAATCTTCAACTCACGTTTGGCTGGAGAAAGCGTTCCTCTTCTACGTATATACAGTCTGGGGGAGACAAAACAGGCAGATAGACACCAAACGGAAATAGACACAACGAAATAGCAAATGCTGGACAAACACAACTAGATAGGAGTAAATATTGGCTTTGTGTACACTTTGTATAGTGTGTTGTATCACATTTTACAGAAATAACTTTGTTCCCATAGACAGAGAGCCATCGTTGTATCCTAGGCTCCTGGATTCTGCAGAGATTGAAAGTCCCCAAGGAAGTGTGTTGTGACCTGGGATGGACCCCTGTGGAAAGGTTAGAAGGTGAGAAGGCTTCTGGACCTTTGTTGAGGATTTATGAGAAAGTGGGGAGGGAGGAGGGAGGGCTGTTGGCCTCTCTTCCCTTGGAAGATTGGCCCCTTCTGAGGCAGTGGGCTGCAGCTGTCACTTTGCAAAATCCCTTCAGTCCCCTGTCCTTCGAATCAGCATTTTTATGTGTACCTTTTGCAACAGAGACAGCTAACTGACCTCACTTCCCACTGCTCTGCCTTGGTGGGAAGGGATGGTTAGGAACAACTGATTCACACATCCCCAGAGGGAAGGAGGTACAGAGAAAAGCTTGCCCCAGCCAACTATTCAGATGTCCACAAAGCAAAACATGCGGATATTTGGAAATAGCTAAATAATCAGTGGACTTGATCCAGTTTTAATTCTCATGCAACAAGTGCCTTTTGCGCCGAGCACATCGTGCTTATATTTAGTGTCAGGACGACTTGGCCACAGCTAAGTCTTGGCTCTGCGTGTCTGCACGTGCGTGCATGTGCACATGTGTGGGAGTGTATGTGTGAGTCTGCACGTGAATGTGTCTGTGTATATGAGGGAGTGTGAGTGGATGTGTGTATGTGGGTTTGTGTGTGTGTGTATTATGTGAGTGTACCTGTGAGCATGTGTGTTTGTATAAGTATGTGAGTATGTGTACGTATGTGAATTTGTCAATATGGTATAGGTTTGTGTGAGTGTGTGTGCCACTGCATGTAGGAAGGTATGTGTGTATACGAGTTTGTGTGTGAGTGTATGCCAGTGAGTGTATGTGAATATGGGGGTTTGTGAACATTGAGTGTAGGCATGTGTGAGAGCTTGTGTGTGTGTGTGTGTGCATGCTCAAACATGTGCCTGCGTCTGAAGGCTCTTGCAGAACAGGAACCTGGATTCCAGCTGGTGACATGGGCAGCATTTCCTGAAATTGCTTCTGATTCACAAGCACTCTAAGACCAGCAAAAATCATACAAAACAATGAAAATATGCAGAAACTTGGGTTTGCTTTCTTTTGGTTAGTTTACATAAGGGAGTTGTTATTGGAGAAGGAATTTATCCAAAGGTTTCCTGAACACAGCAGAGGCCCAGCCTCTGTCCTGACTTGGTGTGACCTTTGCCCCCTTCCTTGCTGGGCTGTATGGGGCCATGTATGTCAGCTGCAGTCGTAACCAATTTTGCTCAGAGTTCCAGGTTGCAGAGCTATCTGCCTGACCTCATTGTGGTTTTCATGCCATGGCATGAGTGTCTAATGGAAACCACACTGGGCTGGAGGTCAGGAGTGTTCCTGTGCTCTTCGGCAGCTCAACTAAGCTGGCCAAGCCTTAGTGTACTCTTGGGTCAATTTGGGATCATCAGTGTGGGCCTGCCTGCCTCAGGACTGATGAAGAAAGAGGAGAGGAGGGTAGGAGGACACTGAAAGAAGCACTGGACCTCATATTTGGTGGTTAGCTTTTGATCCTAACCAGTAAAGTCAAGAGGCTCTACAGGTCACTCCTGTGGTCTCTGATGTCCAGTCCAAATTTCCTTTAGTTTCCATGACTTCTTGCCCTATAGCCACCTGCAAAGGGAGAGAGAAAGAGAGCATCCTCTCATTTATTGACTGTCCCCATTCAACAATTTAAAAATAAACCTCAATGCTCTACTGTCCCTAAGTAAAATCTAATTTTCCAAACCCCAAAACTTCTATCTTTGCACATTTGCTCTTGCTCCAGCCTTCCACCCTTCCGCAAGGGACTAGCTTGTCCCACACACATCTGAGGCTGGCTTCGACCACCTGGCCTTGAGAAGCAAGCTGTAGCACCTCCCTCCAGGACCCAAGGACAGCAGCATGTGGTCCTGACCCCAGCTGGATGCCCCTCCCGACTCCACCCCACAGTCTCAGAAGTTTTCTCACTGGAAGGGAGAGGGAGGCCTGGATCCCAGTCAGATCTGGGCAGAGAGGAATTCACTGTGAATGCCAAATCAGACTTTCTTTATCCGAAGGGTGCACAGCGTTGGCATAGATAATCTCTTTAGAAGTTTAGACCAAATAAATAACAGTCACGGATAAAGGTTGTTCTCTTGTGTCTGTGATGAGAGCCACAGAAATTCCACTGTCACTTCAGTGATTCTTTCTTTGTATTTTGGCCATGGCCCTTCTGCCTTGGAAACCCTTTCGTCTATCAATAAACATTCATGAAGCACCTCTCTGTGTCAGCTGGTAAGTTGGGCACTGCAGGATACAGGGCTGTCCTTATGGGGTTTCAGTGCAACGCGAAGAAAAGACATGAAACCAGAACTACAGTAAAATACAATGTGTTGCAAAAGGAGGTCCACAGGTGGCTTTGAGTACAGAGCACAGGGATTTAAGCTTTTCTAGGGGTCAGGAAACCACCCATGAAGAGATAAGTTTCAGCTGAAATTTGGAAGGCTTGAGAGGTCAGCTCCAAGGTGCATTCTCCGAAGAGTGCTTGACACAGGAAATTCTCCCTAAATATTTCTTGAAGGAATAACAGAGAAGTCAACAAAAGGGGACGGTTTTGTGGAGAATATTTCAGGCCAAGAAAATTTCACATCTGACATTTATGTGGCCTGCTCAATGCAGCAAAAGAAGTCCTCACGGCTGCAGTAGAGAGATCAAAGGAAGAACTCCTAGGAGACAAAGATGGAGAGGGAGGCAGAGACCAGATGCAGAGGCCCTCAGACTTTATTTTGGAGTTTGGGCTTATTCTAGGGTCATGAGGAGCAACTATAAGCTCTGAGGCACTGTGATGCCCAGAGAGGTGCTATACACATTAAATGGGGCCTTCTCAAACTGTGATGTGCAATTGAATCACTTGGGCATCTTGTTAAAACGCACACTCTTGAGTCAATAGGTGGGACCTGAGAATCTGCACCAGTTCTGAGGAGACCAGTGCTTCTGGTTCCAGGGACTACACTTTGAGGAGCAAAAACACAAAATCTTGCATAAGTACTGACTCTCTGGTCCCATAACAATCCATAGCGCCTCATCATCATGAATCTGTAAAATTCTGTTGTTTGTTTTGATGCATAGGATAATTAATCCTCAGAACCGGAATAAGTCTTAAATTCAAGGTATCTAATGTAAGGAAATGGAGCCTGTCACTGGGTAAGCCACTGCCTATGGTGCCCGCAGTTATTAGTGGTAGCTGTGGGTCTGGACCCCAGGTTTCACTGAACATCAGCTCAGGATTCTTTTTATTGTGCAAACGTCCCTCCCTTTTCCACATGACCTTTCCTCCACTGTGTCCCATCAGGATATGGGTGGAGGCGGCTGTGCCTAGAAACAGGCGATTGGCCCACACTGAGAGGATTCTGGACACCATCCGAGTCCTGGAGGATTCACTGCAGTGCTCTGTGGCCTTGGAGTGAGGCCAGGCCAGAAAGTTTCCCAAGCTCAAATTAGCCACAGCCTGAGATCCACTCATGGTAACTATATTATGGTCTTTCTCTTTTCTGGGTTGTAATGGGTTCTAGTAGTTTGGTCATTGGACGATGCCCTCTGCGTACCCAGACTGATTGGCCAATGCTCCTCGCCACCAAGATTGGCCCTAGGAAAATCCGCGGTCATAGGGAGCCACCTGTGTGGAGCATGGTAGGGGACATAGAAAATGCTTCCACCTAAAAATATCCCTGGCTGACTTGTCACGTGGCCCACAGTTCCACCACTGGTCATTCATTCTTTGAGTTAGCACTGCCTCATTTTCTATCTCTTTTTAACAAAAATCGAAGAATGTAAACTATTAAGTCATCAACATCCATCAGTTCTTTCGCAAACTGGGGACAGTGTCTTAGCTAAAAAGGCCCCCCAGGTGGGGATGAGAAATAGAGAAACGCAGGAAAAGGAAAGGCAGGAGACACCACAGATAGAACTCACTCCCTTCACCACCTTGCCCAGGGCCAGCTCTGATTTTGACCTCCAGATGCTTCCTAATTTTTCTGGCTCCTAATCAAAGTTGGTGGTGATGTAAGGAACTGGAGTAACAGCAGATTCCAGATTCTGGGTGGAGTTTACAGTACCAACATGAGTAATACCTGATGCTTGCATGCGCCTCTTTGTCCCACAGTCAGTGGGAATTGGCTAAAAATCATGTGTGCCTCTTCTAGGGTGGGGCAGGAATGAGCCTGAAGTCAAGGACACAAAGCAGAGGATTTTTGAACCGGACGGAAATGAACGACACGCTTTTGGTAAAGAGATGTCCACCACGGGCGTTTGAAATGGGTTTTCAAAGCAGCATCTCATGTAGTCTTAACTGTATCTTAACAACTAGTCTATCAGGAAAGAAGGCTAATATTATCCTCATGGCATAAAGGTCACTGAGAAACTCACCAAAAATGCACATTTCTGAGCTCTACACTGGAGATTCTCATGCAGTGGATTTGGGGTGTGGCCTTGGAGTCTGAACCTTTAACTGTGTGTAGGGAGTGGGTGAGCCACCTTTTGAGAAGCATTGATTCCTTCGTAATAGAGTTTTGGTCTATTACAGGGTGGACACTGAGGCCTATCCCCATCGGTGTCCTTCTCAGTGCTTAGCCCAGTGCTTTGCACACATTTTGTTCTTGACAAATGTTGGCAAAACTTTAATCGTCAGAAAAATATTCACAGAAGTAGCATCTGAACAGAGTCTCTCTTAATGAGAAAAGGCCTGGGGAGGAAGGTATTCCAGAAGGAAGAAATATCAAAAGCAAAGGGATGGACATGGGATTTTTCAGATGGGAGAGTCCTATTCTTTGATGGAGCCAGAGTATGTGTTGGGACGAATGAAGAGATATGATCACAAAACCACATTAATATCATGCTGTGCAGGACCTTGAATTTAGGGATTTGTGCGGTTCAGAAGCAATGGGGACATGTTGAACATCCATGTCTCTGTGTGTTGAGGGTGCAAGATAGGCTGGGATTAATTTGCAAACTCTGAAACCACCTTCTTGATGCCAGAGCAAAGCCATTTAGGAGGCTTTTGTATAGCCTCCAAGCAACTCCGAAGCCTTGGCAATCCTAGGCTGTAATCTGCAGCCAATCCCCAGGGAAATCTCTAATCCCCACTCCCAATTCTCCTTTACCACCTGAATGGTACTGGGCCCTAAATCTTTATCTCTAGCCCATCTCCTTTAGTTTATGGTTCCAACCTGCCCAAGCTTTCCACCCCACTCAGATGTACCATAAGCACCTTAACACTTACACTTACATGCTCCATTGTAGACCAGTATTTTTCTCCCACCCTCTTCTATTCCTACCCTGGTTTGTGGCATCTGCCTACTCACCTAAATCAGAAACTGTCAGTCATTTTTCACTCATCTTTCACACTCGTTCGTACATCTGAACAAACTGCCTCAGGATTCCATTTCTCAGATTTGCCCCTTTCGTACCTCTAGGAAGTTTGTGATAGAAATTATAACACTTGCTTTTCTTTTTCATATTTCCATGTACATGATTTCTCCCAATTCAGCCAGCTACAGTATCTATATCCAATCTGGTGCTGGAAAGGAAGTTTTATAACAGAAGAATGGAGAAAAGGGGATCAATATTCACAATTTCACTACCAAAATACGATTGCTGAGTTCCTAATAAGATTAGTCTCCAAAGAAATTTCCCCCTAAATTTGTTAAAATACCAATAAAATATCAAGAGCCAGGCCTGTTGGGGCTAAATATTGAATTTTTTTTAGCTTTATTGAAATATAACTGAGAAATAAAATTGTGTATCTTTAAAGTATACAACTTCGTGTTTATACACACACACACACACACACACACAATGAAATGATCACAATAATCAAACTAACACATTCCTTACCTCACAGTTACCATTTTTTCCTTTTTCTTTTCTTTTCATTTTTTTTATGGCAAAAGCACTTAAATTGTACCCTCTTCGTAAATCCCAAGTACAGAATACAGTGTTATTATCTATAGTCACCATGCTGTGCACTGGGTCTCCAGAACTTTTTCATTTTCCGTAACTGAAACTTTGTATCCCTTGACCAACATCTCCCCATTTCCCCTCCTTTCAGCTCTGGCAACCACCATTCTATTCTCTGTTTCTACGAGTTTGACTTTTTTATATTTCACATGTATGTGAAATCATGCAGTGTTTGTCTTTCTGTGCCTGGCTTATTTCACTTGGCACGATGTCCTCCAGGGTGTTCCATGTTGTTGCCAATGTCAGGATCGCCTTCTTTTTCATGCTGAGTAAGAGCTCACCACTGGGTGTACATCCAGAGGAAATGAGGATCTCGAGAGAGAGCTGCAGTCCCACGTTCGTTGCCTTATTCACAATGATCAAGATACGGAGACAACCTAAATCTCTGCCAACGAATGAATGGAAAACGAAAGTTTGGTCTGTGGAAGGATATTAAATTTACCGTAAGTCAACTCTAGAAGGATTTCAGGATCCATATCCTAACAGAAGTCCCCAAGCCCCAAGAGAGGAGAGAAGGCCCAACCCTGTGGTCCAGTGAGGAGTAAGGCCTATGACCCACGAGTCCTGCCTTCTTCCCACGGGGCTGAAGCCCAGAGACTAGTGATGCTAGAGCCAGCCAGGGAGGCAGCAAGGCACAGAGGGTGGGGCTGTGCAGGCCTCATCAAAGCTGAGGGGTCAGCTGCATGGCTGGCCCTGTGTTAGCAAGGGATGGCATGGTGGCATTGCTCCTGAGCTGCCGTCACTCCTGTGGGACATGGGGTGATCTGGGACCCTCTGCACGCCATGGGGGCACAGGGTCAGCAGGATGGAAAGATGGACCACATGAATGAGCCCAGGGGAGCCAGCAGCGAGGGATCAGCCATGGCCACAGGGGTCAAAGCAGGCGGGTCAAATGGAGAAGTCTCCAGGGCCTGTCTGAGAGGAATGGGTGATGGGCCGGGCAGTCACCATGAAAGGCAGCTGGGTGCCCTGGGACCAGAGAGCCCAGAGCCCAGAGCCCGGAATCAGACTGCTGGTACTGACCCAAAAACACCGTGAGGGCACGAAGCTTCCAGTACCTCCCCCACTCTCACACCCCTACACACCTTCTCGGGAGGGGCAAAGCCTCAAAGAGGAAACCTGGAGAGCTGCACCTTGGCCTGAAAGACCCAGTTATCCCAAGGAGCCTGTTGGAACCAGAGGAGACCAAGATGCCCTTCGTTACAACAGAGTGTTATTTAGCAATAATAGGAATAAAGACTTGATACATGCTACAGCCTGAAAAACTCTGAAAACAGGAAATCAAAGAAGCCAGTCACAGATACAGAAAACATGCTGTGTGAATCAATTTATATGAAATGTACAGAATTGGCAAATTTATAGAGACAGGAGGTAGACCAATGGTTGCCTTGGTGTGGGAGAAGGGAAGGTGGAAGGGGTGACTGCTATGGGTATGAGTTTCTTGTTTCAGGGATAAAAATGTTCTAAGATTGATTGTGGTGATGATGGCACGACTCTGAATATACGAAAAAACCATTGAGTTGTACGCCTTCTTCAGTAGGTCAGTTGTATGATATGTGAATTATATCTCAATAAAACTGTTATTTTTTGAAATATACCATGAATTGACAGTTTATATGTTTTCTCCATCCCCATAGCTCAGATGGGAGAGAACTTGTGAGAAAGATGAGATCAAGAACACCTGAACATGTGGTGTTTAATTTCCGATGCTGCCACAATTGCTCCATCCTGCCTTTGGTTGGATAATAAAGATGACTGGGAGAAAGATCCTTTGAAATCATTTTGTTTGCAATAAGACTGTTCTGAGGATATCATTACTTTATACATGTCCTCTCTGCAAGGTCTCTCAAGAGAAATTTGTTTTGGCTTTAGATTCAGCAATAGTTGTTCTTCCGAACAACTGGTTTTCTTTTATCTTCTAAACATTGTGATGTGTATGAAGGATTCTTCCTTGTTGGTGTTGACTGCTAGAGAGCTGAGAGCCAAATATCTGATTCCTTCCTTGTCATTATGCACTCATACACAAGTGCATATATATATACACACACACATGCATACACACATACACACACACATATACATACATACATACATAAACACACACACATCGTAATGTGCTAATCTCACTCTTGGCTCCATTTATGTCCCTACCCTGTTTTCTCTTTGTCTTCTCCTTCTAATTTTTAAAAAATCTTGCTCTACGCCATGCCTATTTACATAAAAATCCTTTCTTGGAACACGCAGCCCATTAATCCAACCTCCAGAGCATCTCTTGAACGTGTGCCCTCCGCATTTTGCTGGAGCTTTCCTACATCTTGCTTGGATTGTTGTTGACAGGCTCCCAAGTGTGCTCCTAGACCCTGGTCTTATGTCTCTATACATTCATCCTCCACATCTCTGCTAAAAAGATCTTTTAAAACTTGTCTCTCTTTGCACAACTTAGTGTCTCTCCCTTGCTTTTAAAATGCACCACCAGTTTCTTGGATGAGCACGAGGGCTTCTTCCTCATCCAGGCTGGCCTCCCTCACCTCTTCCAGTCCCTGGCTGCACCAAGTCCCTTGCTGCTCCCTGCTGCCTTCTCCTAGCTCTGGGATGTCGCTCCTCTCTGCGGGGATGCCTGTATCCTCCTTGCTCGCGCTGATGCCCCACCTTTGTGGACCTGCTCCCACTCTGTGCTCCCAGCATCCCATGACATGGCTCCCACTTCACTGCGATTCCAGGGCCTGCCACTGCTGTAGCTGATGGCTCATTGGAGCAGGACTGCTGCTCTATTCTTTTGTGTGTCACTGGTTCTTAACAGTGTATTTGCTTTATAGTAATGACTATTGAATTATTTTGAGTATGTTCAAGTTGGTAGCTTATAAATTTATTATGTTTTCTTCCTCTTCCCTAAATTATGAATAATCTCCACCAGTGCTGAAATCAAACAAAAGAAGAGATAAAATATCAGCCTTGTTGCTGATAACATTACAGACTGCAGGATGGATGAGTGGCTTTACTCCAAGATCACATCTTTGCATTTATTAGAGACAATTTGGATTTACAGAACACATCTATTTACCCAGAATCACTTCCTCATATTCCTCGAGGACAGAGATTTGCCTCCAGACTCAGCCTGCAAGGTGGGCCTCAGGCCTGATCCGATGTGCTCAACCCATGGAAGCTGGAGCCAGGTGGAACACAGGTGCTTGGTGGGCACACAGGTGCTTAGAGAGAGAGAACCATGAATGCAGTTCTATTCCCAATTCAGCCATCAGGCCAGTCCTCCGCAATGTTAGGGGAGAGAGAGGAGTGGAAGTTACTGTTCTTCCTGAATGCATTCAGAGGTAGAAGTTTCTATTCTATAAATGGAGATGGTAGAACTGAGGGAAGGAGTGTGTTAGGGTCTTAGAAGACAGAGAAAGCATTTCTTGCTGATGTGAGCAGAAATGAATACTGGGATATACTGAGCATTGCTGTAAATCCTGTTGGGTGGAAAATGGCATAATGGTTATGTTAAAAACAGTCCTTATCAGCTAGAAAGGCACACTGAGATATTTATGGGTGAAATAATATGAGGTCTTGGGCTTAAAGTATTTCAGCACACACATACACGCAAACCCAGAAACAAACCAACAGGAAAACAAGAAACCAAACCCAACAAAGAAACAAAATAAGAAAAGAAAAAAAAACAAGAAACCAAAAAGGTGAGGAGAGGGGCAAAAAACAGGTAAAACAATTGACAAAATATTAATTGTGGAATGGGGTGATAGATACATAGGAGTTCATTATTCTATTCCTTTCCATTTTCCGTATGTTTGGAATTTTCCATAATACAGTTTTATATAAAGGGATTTGGGGCAGCTTAAGGAATCTCTGAGTTGTCAACAAAGCCAGGTTGGGAGGTAAGGCAGCAGGAATGACATCCCAAATCACCCACAGAATTGAAGGCATGACAGCTCCTCAGTGCTCATAGCAACCAAGCTGGCCAGAGTGAATGATGGATGCCAGAGTGAATGACAGATGTCACTCTAGATCTGCTACCAACTCTGTGTCCATAAACCAGACGTATGGTCACCCCTGTCCTCCTATAGCCAGAATGGACTTCTCTCCTTTGGATGACCAGCTTCTGGAACAAAGCCTGGAGCAGCCACTTCTGACTGGCTGAGCCTGGGTTATGATGCCTTAGTTCCCTACCCTGAGCTAGGGACACAGCACCTGGCAGGCAGGAGGTGGGCTGTGCCTCAAACAGTGAGAGATTCCTCCAAGTTAGGAAGCAATTCAGATCACATTTTAACAGAAGGATAAATATCCACTGCAAGTAGACAATGGTTCTTCCAACACTTTGAAATATGATAAAAGATTTTATTATGTTTTCATTGTAACAACTACAGCTGTTAGCACTTGTACAGTTCTTTGCAGTTTGCAAATGTTTTCACATACATTCTCACCTAATTCTAAGAATATTATGTCTAGAGTTTACAGGATGTTCTAACATTTATCCTTCACAAAAACTGATGAGTCAGAACCATCCCCATATTATAGACAAGAAAATTGTGGAAAAGAGAGGCAAAGTGACTCACCAAAATTCCCAGAGCTTTTAAGAGGTGGACTCAAAAGACAAACCCGGACCAGCCTGTGTCATGTCCCCTGTGACACCACTGAACTCTTAGTAATGACTTCCAGTGAAATTGTTAGCATTTATTCTTCTCTATCTCCATCTGACCAAGAACCAAAAATTCATGGATTTCTGTCCCCCTTTGATAATTTTTCTAGATAGTTTTTCTCAGTCTTTTGAGGATTGTCCCAGGCAGACATAAGGGCCGAAAATCTATGAGTAGTTAGAGTTCTGGACAGAGCTGCAAATGTGTATCTTATACTCTCAGGCAATAAAGATTACCCGATTCAAGTTAATTGTGGGTGAGGTGGTGACTCCAATAGAAGGCCAGTGAGTTAATTGTAAAAAAATGTGAAGTATGGATTAGGTTTCCAGGCAATTAAGCTGGAAAGTAAGTTGGTGATACAGGACACTGCTGAGTCCCAAATAGTAAAGAAAATCAACCGAGATGATTGCCTGGGACTCACTACAGCCTCCCCAGGAAGTGTTTCTGCAAGGGCACCTGGAAAAGGGATGGAGATCTGCAAAGTGTCAGGGAGGAGTTGCCGGTCTGGATGTAAATAACTGGCCTCAGCACATTCCAAGGGAGAAAGTGGAAAAAAAAGAAAAGTGTGACGCTATGTCAAAAGAAGGCATCAGCCCAGCAAGCTATCCCCTGCTGCTTAATACAGGAAATATCTCCCAAACATCTCCGCTAATCCTCCACCAATACAATGAGAAATGAGTGCCTCTGGCAGCCAAGCGGTTATTAAGCTAGGACAAAAAAATATTCCGCCCATAGCAACAGAGCCAAAGATAACAGCAGGGAATAGCGAAGCTGCAGAGAAATGGCAGATACAAAACATTCAATCTTGGGAGTCCCCGAAAGCAACTGATGGGTGAATTAAAAAAAGGGCCTCGTTTTGCCCAGGAAGCTCATCAGAGATGGATTGTAAATGTCAGGACTCAGTGTATAGCTGTGGCCATGCTGAACTCAGCTGCATGAACTAGAGTCATAGGTTGTAGAAATGAGAGTCCTGAAATTGGGCAGCACCTTGAGGCTTTTCAAGCTGGTCACTGGTCAGTTGATGAAACATATGTAGGAGGCAGGAGAATACCAGCTGCATTCCACATTTGCAACACAGAGATTCTTAACTGTGTTCCTGGGTGAAGACTTTAGGGATAGAGGGAGATTTGCTTTCCAGTCAATATTTCTCCAAAATGCTTCCTTTCTTATTAAAGTGCCTACCTTCTCGATGTTTTTCCTAGTCCTTTGTCCATGCCGGGAGGGAACCCTTCCCAGGTATACGATCTCTCGCCGCTACCTTGTAGCTACTGACTGTCTCCATCCAAGAGGAGCAGTTTAATCTGGCATTTAATAAAGAGGTGGGTTCCTGCCTCAGGCCTTTGTAGGCAGCCGCAGCAGCAGCTGGTGAGAGGTGGAGCCAGGGCTCAGACTCAGGGGAAAATGAACTTGAAAATTAACTTTTTATAACCTTTTACTATTTAAAAAAATACTTACGTGTTCTTTGAACAAACTTGTTAGAGAGTAATAGAATTTTACTGTTTCAAGGACTTTAGAGATAATCCAACAGGTTTATTTTACAGAAGGGCAACTGAAGCTGAAAGTATAAAATTATTTCTTCAAGATGGGCCTAGACCCATTCTCCTGCCTCTGGGTCAGTGCTTCTTCCATTCACTGTATTATCCTACCTAGACCCCGCCTTGGTCTGGGAAATACGTACACCAGATGGTTTTTATGTTAGGATTCTTTCAGGAAGAAAGTAAAACATATTCCTTATCTTGGCAAACTCTCCCAATTTTATAGCTTAATTGGCCCATAGCAAAATTATCCAAGTTCCTTTAATTCCATCTTTGCAAAGTTTAAAATTTTTATTAATTTTCATTTTTAAAAATTAAGCCACTGTAGTACTATACTGAAGTGAAATGTCGGCTGTTCACGTTAATTCCGAATCCACTGCTTCAGTTCCCATGCGAGCACTCTCCCTGACCCCCCCCCCTTTCATCCTCCTCTGAGAGTAACTGTCCATAAGAGGACAAAACTGTAGGCTGGAAAATACAATGTCCTATTCATTGTTGGTTGGTTGATATACCACAGATGACCCCTCAAACCACCTAACTCCCCACGTCCTCTCCAAATGGAGACGGAATCGACCTGCTTTGGCCCCGACGTGAAGATCCCACCAGGTCTTCCCTGCACATGCTGAAGAACCTAGGCTGTGGACCATGAGCAAATTACATATTCCCCTTCACCTCATTTTCCTCATCTATAAAATAGTGATTAAATAGCACCTCCTGCAAGGGTCCTGAGGGGTAAGTGAAGATTTAATGAGACAATCCATTAAAGGGTCTCAGAAGACTGGTACATAGTAAATGGTCATTATTACCGTGACTAGAGAACTCATAAAAAAAAAGAAAGAAAGAAAAAATGGGAAGATTAAATTCTTATAAACGGCGTGGTCCATTCTTACCTTTAAGGACATTGACTTATCTCCAGATTTCAAATTGTTAGGGATAAATCTATAAACTTTTAATTGTTGCTTTCCCTCAAACTCCAATTTCAATCTTGTGTGCATGGAAAAAGGCCAGCAAGTATGTTGAGAATATTTCTTTCCTTTACCTAAACCTAGGAGCCCTCCGATTTCTCCACTCATCCGGATCAACGTGTAGGAACATCTCTTCACCCTCAAGTCTAAGTTTCGCCAACACTACTTCAATTAACATTTTCAAGAGGAACACACACATACACACACACGAACCTAGAAATAACTGAGCAAAAGTAGTTCAAGTTTCTTAGATTATACTCACCAGTTATTCGTTGCCACAGCTTAGAAAGTACCCTGTTCTTACCTTGCGTCCTTGACTTGACCTGCTTAAATGGCAGTAAAAGTCTTATAACCCATGGCAGGCTTGGGCTGGCCCAGCTGCCGAGTGTGACAGGAATTCTCCCCTTCTTGGCGGACTCTCCCGCAGCCCTTTTTCCAGTTAGGGGCTGTCATCTGTCGTCTCAGACCTGGCCTCCCAAGCCACCCCTATCCTGGTCCCTCAGGTGAGTGGGACACTTTCTGTCTTTGGGCTTTAGGGTAGCCTCTCCCTTTACCTCTGCCCTGGAGATTTCCATGGTTCCAGTTCTACCTTTGCTGTTGATTCTTTCTTCTCTGCCTGCTTTACTGCTGTGCAGTTTTATTTGGCAGAAGCATATACATCAGCTGAAGTTAACGCTGGTTCTACCCTTCTCCACAGTTCATAGTCTTCATCCATCATCTTAACATTGCATTTGGGTCTGGCCTTTGTGACAGCTGCTTCTTTCTCTAGGGTCGCCTGTCTTACATCACCTCCTTTCAAACCTTGAGTTTCCATTAGGACCACCCATTAGGTTCTTGTTTCCTGTGACCTAATTTGCTGTGAGCTAATCTACTAGGAGCTGATTTGCTTAACAAAAATGATTGATACCTCCTTCGTCCAATAACTGTTCAAGCCTCTCCTGCTTCTGTTTTTAGCACTACCCCCTTCCTCAAATTCCCTTTGTTAACTCATTCCTCTAGAGGCTTTAAGGATCTTCCAGAATTCTGACATCAGTTTAGCAGAATCAAACATATTATGCCTATACTATATTTTCCACATATAGTAGATGGAAAAAGACACCCTTTGCAAGTAAAAAATCACATTCCTTGTGGCTACGAAGCACTTGGTTAGACAAGAGAGGTGATTTATTTACTTCTCCTATAGTTGCTGAGGCAATGGATAGGAAATGTCACTGCCTCAGGCAATCCCAATCAATTTTTGCTTCCAGTTGTAACCAGTTTGCTGAAAGAGCAACAGGCAAGGTTTCCAATATTGTTCAGGTCGTGGCATATGTAGAAAGTCATAATTGTATTATGGCCAAAGAGATCCAGATACGTTCGCTTCCGGCGCTCTGCCTCCTCCAGACCCCACACAGTTATCCTGAGAACTGAGGGAATTACTATCTCAGCACATCCTCAACTCATTCCGCTCGGGTCCAGGGCTAGGGAAGCACTGCAAGAGGTTTCCAGTAGGAGTAACTTGATTTTCTGTTTATACCGCTGCCCTTCAAACCTTCTCTATCCGATATCCTTTCTCCACGTCTGAGAGAAGTCCTGGCAGCTCTCTTTGCTTTCCTAGGTACTTTTGGCGTGACCTTATTTTCTATTTAGCCTAAAGTAAAATGCAATCTCTCATCCATTTCAAAGCTTCTCCCCTTCCCAGCAGTTCAGTCCCAACCTCAGAAACTTATAGCGGGAAAGAGGATGGGCTCTTTCTCTCCTTGCCCCTGCCCCCACCTCCCTGCTGTGGCCTCCTGGTTGGAGGCCAGGTAGTGAGTGCCAAGGGCTTACTTGGCCATTGCCTTCAATATTTGGGGTTGGTGATGTCTGTGTAGCAGACATCCCAGTGCTGGCTCTTTCTCGCCTGGGGCAGCAGTGCACCCCATTCAGCCTTTCTTCCAGGGTTGCCTCATTTGACCCAAGCTTTGCTATCTTCTGTGCTTACCCCTCAGCCAAAGGGAAATCTTAGTCATACTGCCTCATTGGTGGTGGAAATGCAAGCAGATCCCTCAGCCTTCTCACCTCTTGCCTTTCCATCGCAGGTGGCTGGCCTTTCGACTTCTGCACGTGAAGACAAGCTCCAGTCTTTGAATCCAGAAACACAGGACAAGCTCTTCAAAGGTCACTCCAGGCCCCTGATAGCCCTGGGGCTGTGTGTTTCCTGTGCTCAAAGCCCTTGAGCTGACTCAAGCCAATCTCATACATGTGTCAGGACCAAGAGGAGAAATTGGGATTATATGAAGTCAGGTCCCTCACAAGGTTCAGTACTTTTTTGTCTATTTAATTTTTAAGAATTAAAACCAAGTTCTTAATTTACTTAAACTATCAGCAATACTTATTGGCAGCTGCAATTAACATTCACGGGAGCCTATTATTGAAGACAAGGTTCTGTTGTTTCTGACATCACTGCCCAAGTCTGTTTGGAATCTGGAGCAGCTCTCCTGGAGATGTTTCAGCCATCCCGGAGTCCAGAGACTCTCCTCATACAAAACTTTTCCCATAGTCCAGGCTCGGCCTTTTACTACGATTTGTGCCCTGGATTCTGCAGCCTGTCTTATAACACATCATCAGAGTCCCTCAAGATTCTCAAATGATTACATTTCAAATGAGAGAATTTTAATGCCTTCCAGGAAAATGTAGATGTTTTTCTTAGACATACTCAGCAAATCCCATGCAATGTATTGAATGATCTGCATGAAAATGTTTGGGTGGACATTTCCTCAGAGGGCAGGCTACCGCATTCCTTTCCCATGAGCACAGCTTTCTAGGTGGCACAGAGAGGTAATGCCCAGCCTTCTGTCTCCTGAGGCCAGGTTTTATCCCATTGACACCCACAGCTGCTGGGAGCGTGCAGAATAGGCACCCAAGATCATTGAGGCAAAACTGGTGCCAGCGGCCAAGGCATTGGAGGAGTGACACTTTTACCTTCTCCCTGGATCTCCTGCACTGAGATCGCTTTGAAAATGTTACAAAGCCAACTGCCCACTATATACAGAGGTGGAAAAAAACAAAGTAAGAAAATAAAAACAACAAAAACCTGTAAAATCACAAACAAAAAATCCAATCACTGCCCATTACCCAAATCTGGGGGCAAATTCCTTCACCAGATTTTGTAATTGAGTGATGTTAGAGAAGAATGTTCTACCAGAGCCTGGTAAAAGCATTGAGAATATCACAGAGATGGAATCATACAGTATATAACCTTTGACGATCAGCTTCTTTCACTCAGCATGTCTTTGAGATTCATTTGAGTTGTTGTGTGTATCAATTTGGCTTGTTCCTTCTTATATCTGGGTAATATTTCATGGTATCAATGTGTCATAGTTTGTTTTTTCATCTACATATTGAAGGACATTAGGGTTAATTGCAGTGTTTGGCAATTCGGAATACAGCTGCTATAAACAGGTACCCAGGAGTGGAATTGCTGCTGAGTCACGTCATAAGCCTATGTTTAACCTTATAAGAAATGGCCAAACTGTTTTCCAGAGTGTCTGAACCATTTTGCATTCTCATCAGCACTGTTGCTCCACATTCTCGTCAGCACTCGGTATTCTCATATTTTTTCTTAGCAATTCTAATAGCGGTGTAGTGATTTCTCATTGTCCTTTTAATTGCATTTCCATAATGGTTAATGATGTTGAACTTCTTTTCAAATGCTTATTTGCCAGCTTTATATTCTCCGGAAAATGTCTATTCAAATACTTTGCGATTTTGATTAGATTGTTGATTTCCTTATCGCTGAAGCCTTTGACATATTCTGGATGCAAACCTCTCTTGCATAAGTGATTTGTAAATATTTTGTCCCGGTGTGTAACTTGTCTTTTTAGTTTCTTAAGATTGTTTTATGCAGAGCAAAGGTTGTGTGTGTGCATGTGTGTGTGCATGCACACATGCATGCATGTGTGTTTTCCAAGATAACCAGTTTTAGGTTCCCATGCATAAAAGGTAATTTTGGACACGAGATTGAGGTGCAAGATGAATCTCCTCAAAAAGTGAAGCTAACTGGGTCTGCCCTTCAGCAGTCCAGGGATGCAGAATGTGTCCAGTCTCTCCCCTCCCCAGACAGGAGGATAATATGCACATCAGTGCACACCAATCAGAAAAGCCCCAGGAAGCCAGGCAGGTGGGAAGTGAGGGGGCTAGCTCCTCATCAGCTGGGGAAAGGAAAAAATGGACCTTGCAGAAGTCTTAATAGGGTAGAAATAGCAAGTCTGCAGTCCTCCCCTAATACGGTGGTCCCTAGGCAGGAGGAACTTTGACACTGGGGTGGTAAAAGATGCAGTCATTCTCATAGTGGTGTTGTCCTTTATCAACAAATGTTAGCAAACAGAGTAGGTTATCTGTTACTTCATGCGTGTAGCTTCCATGTTGACCTCAGTGGTCCAGGGCCATCATGGCCAGAGTGTTCATGAAAGGGCAGCCCCCATGGCTTCAATGATAAGGGACATCATGAGGCCTGGGATCACAGCATGCCCCATGTCCAGGACCTTCATGGAGGATCTCCACTGCCCTCACTTATGCCACCACCAGTACTTTCATGAAAGAGATGCTTATTAGTGATGATGCTCACCAACTCTATCAACGATCCCACTAGAATTTCTTCATCTATATAGGGGTCCTACTCCATAGAGACTTCCTCTGGTTCCTCAGAGTGGAGGAGGTGGAGCTTTTTCTTTTTGGCCACCACAGCCTTTTTGGTATGATCCAGGACTCGGTTCTTGACTTCCCCCTCAATATTAGGCCACACTGCATGGGATCACCTGGGCTATCTCAGAAGGGGCATCCTTCCCTGGAGGAATTGGGGGACCCAGAAGATGTGGATCAACTGCCCATCAGTGTCCCCAGGGCCTCCATGGAAACCAGGCATAGGTTGCCAGTGCCAGGGGGAAAATGTCTTTGGACCTCACAGGGCCTCCTGGTAGGAAATGACTATTTCAACCAGGATCTCAGAGGTTAGGTGGCAAGAGAAGCCAGTTCATCTTATCTGAAGGGTCTCGTTGTTTTAGTAGTTCTTTTGAGGACTGACTGTTTGGGTTACCCATGATGAAAGTGATGCTCTCCTGAGCATTGATGCCTCTTTCCTCAAGGCTCAGTAAGCCCTTCCAAGTACCTATGCTTCCCAGAAGATTAGCCAAAACAGGAGGCAACTTAGAACTGTACCCCATCAGGCCACCTGAATCCTCAGGCTCCAGGGTCTTAACATATGGGTCTCATTAATGGAACACTCCTCATCTAGGAGGATGAGCTTATGGGGTTTGGGTTCATAGGGGTCAGGATCAGTTCATGAGGAGTCACCTTGTCCAAAAAGACCCTCTGAAAACTTTCTTCCCCCCTACCTCATCCTACATGTTTCACTCCTGGCTGTTGCTTCCTGAAGTGACAAGAGGTGAGAGCAGATCCAGGGACTGGGGACACATTCAGGGCCCCTTTACCTTCATGTTGTCATGACTCAGACATGGACCCATTTCAACTGGCAGGTTGGTCTGACTGTGTCTCCCGGTTAGCCCCCTAGGCAAAGTCCTTGATCTTATTCACATTTCTTTGTTTGGTTCCATCCACTTCAAAATATAAGTATTCTCTCAGTCTGTTCCTGCCACGTCACAGTTGCCTTCTTGTAGTCTTTATAAATCCGTTGGCTAGGATCTTCAGGATTTGCATCCAGAGCCTCTGACACCAAAGATGCTGTACTAATGAGCTCTGAGACTTCAGTAGGGGTTACTGGGGTCCCATCCTGCAGCCTCAGAAGGAGGTGCTGGTCCTGGGGAAGAAATTTTTGCTGTGCTTGGTTTTGCGCATGCTTTTCCCTTGAAAGGGCTTGACTTGGCAACTGGGAGTGACAGCACCTTCTTAATTTCGAGTTTGCAGGTTTGTTCTGCTTAAGTCTGCTGTAGAAGCTCTCTATTACATTTTTCATTTCGTTCATTGTATTACTGAGTTTCAGAATTTCTGTTTAGTTCTTTTCTATTATTTCTATCTCTTTGTTGAAGTTTTCATTTTGTTCATGTATTTTTTTCTGATTTTGTTGGATTGTCTATCTGTGTTCTCTTTTAGCTTGCTGAATTTCTTCGAAACAATTATCTTAAATTCTTAAATGTATAGATGTGTATATTGGAAACTTATTGTATTCCTTTCATGGTATCATGTTTTCTTGATTCCTGTGTTTCTTGTAGACTTGCATCTGTCTGTGCATTTGAAGGAGCAGTCACCTGTCCTAGACTTTATGAACTGATTTTGGTGGGAAAAAAATTTCATCCTCATAGGTGTGAAGGCACCAGCTGTATGAAGCATGACAGCTCTGGTTCAGGGGGCAGTTGTAGGGTCACCTCCTGCTCTGAGGGGTGTGATAGAATAGACTCTGGTCAACTTTATCAGCTAAGGTCAATGCCAGGTATTTATAGCGGTGGTGAGGGCTGCTGGGGTACTCAATCATGAAAGGTGCTGTGGTCCTCCTATTCTCTTTCCCTCCATGGGGGAAGTCATGGCTGAGGGGATGTCTCTTGGTTCCAAGTTCAGGGCATGTGTGCAGTGGTGCTGGGGTTGGGGGGTGGATTCAGCCCTGGGAACATGGGGTACAGGGCAGTGACAACTCATTCCCTGGAGGGGAGCAGTAGTGTAGACTCTGAACAAATCCATCAGGTGAGTTCACTACCAGCAAAGTATGCAGAGATCCTTGGTGGCAAAAGTGTATCCATAGTGGTGGTGAGGGCTTCTGGGGTCCTTGATGGGGAAGGCTGTTGGTTCCTTTTGCTCTTCTTTTCCCTCATGGGGAAGGTCATGACTGAATAAATCTCTTTTGGTCTGGAGCTGTGCTGAACTGGGGGATGAAATGACATAAGTAAAATGTTTCCTATGCTTTTTTATGTGGCCATGCTCAGTTTTTTTTTTTGTTTGTTTGTTTTTTTTTAACAGAGTGTTACACTGTCACCTGGCCTGGAGTGCAGTGGCACAATCTTGGCGCACTGCAACCTCTACCTCCCAGGTGCAAGTGATTCTCCTGCCTCAGCCTCCCGAGTAGCTGAGATTATAGGCGCCCACCACCACACCAGCTAATTTTTGTATTTTTAGGAGAGACGGGACTTCACCATGTTGGCCAGACTGGCCTCAAACTCCTGACCTCATGATTCAGCTACCGTGGCCTCCCAAAGTGCTGGGATTACTAGTGTGAGCCACTGCACCCAGCCCATGCTCAGTTTTTTGTGCTCCACTGGTTTGCTGTGGCCTTTTTGTTATATTCCAGAGCTCTCTTAGAGATATTTTAGTGAGTAGGTAGTTGTTGAATCATTGTTTTTATGCGGGCATGAGAGTTGGGACCTTCTAGTCTGCCATGTTTCTGACATCATTTTTAGATGTCCTCTTTTGACCCATGAATTACTTGGAAGTACATTTTTACATTTCCAAGTATTTGGAGGTTTTCCTGTTGTCCTTGTATCATTGGTTTCTAGTTAGTTCCATAACGATCTGAGAATATTCTTTGTATGATTTCAGTTTTTTCAAATTTGTCATTTTAAATTTATAATCCAGAATATTGCCTGTCCTGATGAATGTTTTATGGGCACTTGAAAAATGAATATTCTGCTGTTTCTGGGTAAGTGTTGTATAAATATCAATTAGATTCAGTAGGTTGAATATGTTTTTCTATTCTTATCTGCTCAATTTATCTATCACTGAAAGAGCAGTGCTATTTTCCTTAAGAAGGAACTTACTTCTGCTTCTGCCACCTGCCTGGGATCATTAGCTGTATTGTACTACTTCAATCCAGTATCTCAGTTGAGATGGTTTGAAGCTAAGATCTAATGCTTCAGAAGCCTGTATACTTCTATTTAATCATACTTCTAGGGTGTGGTGCACCCATTATCCACTCCTTATCAACCTCCAGTCTCTTTCTTCCTAATGAGATAGTCAATAGATATTTTGAATGTTTAGATTCAGGAATGGGAAATACTCATAAGGCAAGAGTGCTCACTAGGTAGATGTCACTTTGACTGATCTCTCTTCTCTGCTATATAGTGACTGGTAATTCTTCAGCGCAATTTTTAGCTCCCCAGTACCTTCAAACATATGCTTTTGCTCATTTTTGCTTTCACTTTTCTAGCTGGTCTCAACTAAAGGATTAATTTGTATTGTTAAGTCAGGGGTTACTAGAAGCAAAAATTTTGATTTTAGAATTAAAACAAAATCAGGAAGATCCCATCTCTCCATTAAGAAAAGAATAATCCCTTATGGAATACAGAAAAAAGAAACAAAATGAAGGCTGTTATGATAAAGTTACAAAGAGGATACTATGTGAGCAGATATAAAAGAGGTTTACCCAGTTTAGGGTATAAAGTCTACATAGAAAATGTATAGGGTTAGCCTTGAAGGACAAATGAGATTATCTTGGTGAATATATAGAAGAATGTCTGTGAAATGGAGTAGCATGGGCAAGAGGAAGTGTGATAGGTTTAGGAAACAGAGATTGTTTATCCATTTTATTAATTGAGTTAATTAATTGATTCAGTCAGCCAGTTATAATTGAACATCTAGTATGACAGATAATGTTGGATATATGAAAATGAACAAAAGTAGACACAGAATGACCAAGATGTAGTTCTAGGGAGTGGATTTACCCTCCTTCCTAGAGCAACTAATAAACAGGGCAAAATATATAAACCAGTATTTTTTCAGACACTGGAAATATGGCAGCATAGGACAATCATCTCTGAGACAGGGGCAAAGAGGTGAGCTCTGTGTTTTCCCCAAATTACTTATTGAAGAGTTTCCAGACTGTAATGAAGGCAAAAAGGATGACCCGAGCAAGCCCAGTAATCACCCCGATTTAAGAAGAAGAAATTGAGAGTCTGAGGAAACCACTCTGGCTGGAGTTCAAGGGATAGAGTAATAAAGAGAAGATAGCTGCCAAGAGATGAGAGAGAGAAAGAGATCTTCAGAGATGTTCAGAAGCTTCCCTCAAGTATTCAACTGAGAGCTGCTCAGCACCTGCTTGTGACAAATCTATTGGATGCTGGGGAAAGAACCACCTGAAAGGAGCAAGTAAACAAAACCTAGAGCTTACATAGAGCTTGGAATAGACTGTGTTCCCACCAACACCGCAGAAAACTTCATATTCGAATTAAAAGGCATAAGAGCATTCAGGACAGTATTGCCTCAGCAGTGTGAAAGAATTGGCACTAGTCTAAAGGGTTGTCTGGTCCTCCCTAACAAAGCTTAAAAGAAATTTTAAGAGGAAATAACTGTCTCCAAGTAACTTAACTATGTTGCAAAATAATGCTTCTACTTAAAAAAGTGGAAAATAAAGAGCAAATTTAACTTAAAGTATAAGCAATGAAATAATAAAGATCAGAGTAGAAATAATTGAAATATAAAAGAGAAAAACAATAAGAAATTCAGTAAGACAAAAAAATTTCCTTTTTTGAATAAATTAGTAAAAGAGAGAAGACACAAATTAACAGTATCAGGAATGAGAGGGGGTGACACCACCACAGCTCTTCTACATATTGAAAGTATAAAAGGAACTTTTATAAACCACCTGGTGGAAATCAATTTGAAAACTTAGATAAAATGGACAAATTACTTAAAAAATGCAAAAGCCCACTCAAAAATAAACAGAAAACGTAAATATTGCCATATCTATTGATGAAATTTAACTTGCAGTCAAAAACCTTTCCAAAAGCAAGGCATATATATTTCTTGTGTTGATTTCTATCGTACATCAAAGGAAGGAATAATAATTTTGCAAAAACCCATCCAGAAAATTGAAGAGAAAAACTTTCCAACTCAGTGTGTGAGTCCAAAATCTTTAAAAGAAAAATACAAGCCAATATTTTTGAAGAATATAAATTCAAAATACCCTAAAATATTTTTACCAAATCAAATTTTAAAATTTATTAAAATATTAATATGCTATTACCAAATATTGTTTATGTCAGGGTTACAAGATTGGGTTAACATTAAAAATATCAAACAATATAATTTACCTTATGAATAAGCAGGAAAAAAACTATATGGTCATCTCAATATATGCAAAAAATTACGTGAAAAATCTAACATGTATTCCTGGTAAAAATTTCCAGCAAATTAAGAATGGAAGGGAACTTCCTCAACCCAAAAACAAATACCTACAAAAAGCCTACAATAAATGTAATCCTTACTGTTGAAAGACTGTATGCTTCCCTGTAAGATCAGCAATAAAGAACATCTAATCACACTATACAGTACTGTAATGAAGGTTCTAGCCAATGCAATAAGACAAAAAAAAAAAAAAAAAGAAGAAGAAGAAGAAAGAATTAAAAGTCGTTTAGATCAGAAAGGCAGAAGTCAAACTGCCTTAATTCACAGATGACATATATGTAGGAAATCTTAGATTTACATAGAAAGTAAATAACCTACAAAATACTGCTAAGATGAATAAATGAGTTAAGCAAGATTGTGAAATCCAAAATCAATATATAAGATTAAGTATATATCCATATGCTAGCAATAGGCATTGACATTAAATATTGAATTGCGATATTGGGCCTTTCCTGGTCTCCAGCATGATATATGTGTATATATATATATATATATATATTGTTTTCTTTTATTCCCATATCATGTAATGTAAGATATATTGACTTTATATTAGAATGTTTCAGTATTGCTAACTTTACGTCCTAGTATTTAAGTATTATTAACTTTATCTTATTAAGTTATCAATATTAGTAAAGTTACATCATTATTTAAGTTATAGAATATTGAGAAGAATAAACATCACCCAAAAATCTTGCATCTTCTTCTGGAGAAAAGGTTAATGTATTTTCATTTGTATGCAGAATACTTCTATCATGTTAGGTGATACAAGTATTCTTGTAAGTGTGAGCATACATTTTTGACATATTATTGAATACTTGACATGTTATTGACATCAGGCCTTCAGCTGATGTCACTGTTATTGTGTAAACCCAAAATTTATATGCTGAAAGCCTAACCCCTAATATGATGGCATTAAGAAGTGAGGCCTTTGAGAAGTAACTGGGTTTAGATAATGTCATCGGAGTGGATCCCCTATGATGGGATTGGTGCCTTTATAGAAGGGGAAGAGATACCAGAGCTGTCTCTCTCTGCCATGTGAGGATACAGCAAGAAGAAAGCTGGCTGTCTCTGTCTGCAAGCTAGAAAGAAGGTCTTACTAGGGTGGGACAGTGCTGGCCTTCTGATCTCAGACTTTCCAACCTCCAGAGCTGTGGGAAATAAATGTCTATTGCTTAGCCCACTCAGCCTATGGTATTTTGTTATAGCAGCCCGAACTTACCAAGACACCTGACTAGAACAAAAGACTGACCTCCCATAAGCAAGAAGGAATTCTGTCAGCAGACACCGTTTGGACTAGAACCAGACATTGGCTCTTGCCTGGGTCTCTAGCCTACCAGCTCACCCTGAAGATTTTAGACTTGTCAGCCTCCAAACTGCATGAATCAGTTTCTTAAAATAAATCTCTCTCTCTCTCCTCTCTCTCTCTCTCCCTCTCCCCCCACATCCTATTGGTTTTGGTTCTGGTTCTCTGGAGAGCTCTTGCTAATGCAGTCACTTTGGAAAACAGTTTGGTGGTTTCTTTAAAAATTAAACATCTACTCATCACATGACCTAGCCATTCCATTTACCTCAGGGAAATAAAGCAGGTGTCCACACAAGGACTGTCCATAGATGCTTTATTTCTAATAGCCACAAACTGGAAACACCCAAGATATTTATTAATGGGTAAATTGATAAACTGTGGCATATTCATATAATGGAGCAGTACTCAGCAATAAGGGGGAAGAGCCATTTATACACACAACAGCATGCTGAATCCCAAGTAATTATACTGACTGAAAGAAGCCAGTAAAATGAGTCCTCCTGGCATGATTTATTTTACACACAATTCTAGAAAGTGCAAACTTCTCTGTAGTGTCAGAAGCAGATCAGTGGTTGCCTGGATATGGGAGGAGGGTCAGAGGTTATAAAAGAGCACAAGGAAACTTGGAAGTGATGAATGTACTTATTATCTTGACTGTGGCAATGCTTTCAAATATGTCAAAGCTCATCCATTTGTACAGTTTATTACATGTCAATTATACTCATGTATAATATACATCTGTGCAGTTTATTACATGTCAATTATACTCAGAAAAGCTGTAAATGCCCCCAAACAACAATGAAAACAAATCAGACACAGGCCATACCTTCAGTGTTCACTGTTTAGTGGGATCATTGCTAACATTTACAGAGAGCTTCCTATGTGCCAGGCAGAACACTGTACAGGTCATTTCTTTTAACACACAGATAGTATTAGTATTTCCTTATTGTAGAGGAGGAAAGTGAAGTTATCGAGTTAAGGCAACTTGCCTTAACTCTACAATAAAGAAATAGAGGTTAGTATAGGGGAGAGCAAAGTATAAGGAGGATAAATGAGCCTTAGGACAGAAGCAGAGGACTGCATGCCAAGCTCAGGGGCCAGACGAGCATCTTACAGGTCCAAGGCTTTGTCAAGGGCTGCCATCCATCAGTCAGATAAGATAGAGTCAGCAAAAGTGGATCAAAAGAAAGGAAGGTTAAAAGGACAGAGATAAGAAAGGGATGAAAGAAAGGAAAGAAGGGAAAGGAGAAAGGGAAAAGCCAGTCTTATCTTCAGGGACTTTAAATAAGAATTTATGGCCAAAAAAGCGTAATTCTGGCTGCAGGGAAGAAGTGGGTAGAGATAGAACAGTCTCAAGGCCCCAGGCCTGGACGAATGAGGCTGACTGGGAAGGTTGGTTTGCTGAGTCTCATCCTCATTATACACCTCCTACTAAGCCATTCATCTTCTTCAGTTTCTATGTCTGAAGGATATTGGGGAAGTTTCACTCTGATTATGTACTGAGTCAGAAATGCCCTGTAATGCTGAGAGATGATGGGCAGAGTGGGAGGGGAATGGGGAAATCAGTCAATGTTCCATGGAGTTTCCCTGGAAATGCTGATGATACCTTGGGAAGAAAACCTTGTGGCCCTGTGGTCATAACACAGTGACACACAGATGAGAGATGCTCACCCACAGTGGGTAATTCCACAGACCTCAAGTGGAATGACTCACACAGGGGCCAAACAGAGAAAATATCTCCATTATAGTATTTTATGATGGTTACACATTACAGATGTATTTAACTCACTGTAAACATAAGTTATGGCTCCCAAAAGGAATTCTTTAAGAAAAAATGAATATACTTTTCTTTTTTTCTGAAGAGGCCAAAAGGTACAATCTGAGTAATCGACTTAACACAGGATGTTATGCCCTGAATGTGTTCCCCAAAATTCCTCTGTTGAAGCCCTGACCACCAGTGTGATGGTATGTGGAGAGGGGCCTTTGAGAGGTAATAGCTCATGAGGAAGGGGCCCTTGTGATGGGATTAGTGCCCTTTAAAGAGATACCAGACGACACTCTCTCCACCATGTGGGGCACAGGGAGAAGGCAAATTTGTGCAATATTGGACTTCCAGTTTCCAGGACTGTAGGAAGTAAATGTTGGTTGTTCAAGCCACCCAGTCTGTGGCATTTTGTTATGGCAGCTTGAGCTGGCTAAGAAGCAGAACTACTGCAGTTAATTCTGGGAAGAATCCAAATGGAATAACTTCAAAACTTCACAGACCAACCAAGCTACAGAGAAGACAAAGTGACAAAGAGGAGATAAGTGTTCTAGTTGTGACTCTTCCACTAACATAGCATGTGACTTTACGCAAGGCTTCCCTTTTCTGGCTCTTATTGTATTTAGCTATACTATGAGTGGTTTGACTTAAATGCCTTGAGCCCCCTAGTTCCTTCAGACTTCCCTTCTTTTTATTGTTGGTGGAGTTGTTATGAACTAAACTTCTACCTAGCCTAAATGGGTGAATTTAATTTGTTCAAAGAGAGTGAACAATTAAACATTAAAAAAATTTTTATTTTGCTAATTGATCCATAATTATACATGTTTACGGAGTACATAGTGATGCTTTGATACATATAATGTATAGTGTGACCAGATCAGGGTAATCAGCACATCCACCATCTCAAACATTTATCATTTCTTTGTGCTGGAAACATTTAATATCCTTCTTCTAGATATTTAAAACTATATATCATTGTTAACTATAATCATCCTACAGTGGGATAGAACACTATAACTTATTTCTCCTATCGACTGTAAATTTGTATCCTGTAACAAATATCTTCCTATTCTTCTTATTCCCCTACTTTTCCCAGCCTCTACTATACTCTGTTCTACTTTTGACAAGAAAGTAAGTTCTTTCTTGAAAGTATGTTCTTTCTAAGAAATCTTACGAGATTAACATTTTTGTGGCTTCATCATACGAGTGAGAACATGTGGTGCTTAATTTTGTTTCTGGCTTATTGCACTTAACATAATGTCCTCTGATTCCATTCATGTTGCTGTGAATGACAGGATTTCCTTCTTTTGTTGTGGCTGAATAGTATTCCATTTATATATATATTCCAATATATTTCACATATTCTTTATCCATTAATCTGTTTTTGGATACCTAGGTTGGTTCCACATCTTGGCTATTGTGAACACTGCTGCAATAAACATGGGGGTGCAGATATGTCTCCAAAATACTGATTTCATAGATTCCCCACAATGGAACTGCTGGATTATCTGGTAGTTCTATTTGTAGTTTTTTGAGGAACTTCCATATTGTTCTCCATAGTGGCTGTTCTGGTTTACATTGCAATCAACAATGTATAAGAGTTCCCTTTTCTCCACATTCTCACCAGCATTTGTTATTTTTTGTCTTTTTGATAATAGCCATCCTAACCGGGGTGAGATGTTACCTCATTGTGGTTTGGGTTTGCATTTCTGAAGATTAGTGATGTTGAACATTTTTTCATATGTTTATTGGCCATCTGTATGTCTTCTTTTGAGAAATGTTTGTTCAGATCATTTGTCCATTTCATAATCACATTGTTTTTTACTGTTGAGCTGTTTGAGTTCCTCGTACTTTCTGGATATTAATTCCTTGCTGGATAAATAGTTTGAAAATATCTTCTCCCATTCTGTAGGCTGCTTTTTCACTTTGTTAGTTGTTTCCTTTGCTATGCAGAAGCTTTATAGCTTGATATAAGTACATTTCTTTATTCTTTTTTTTTTTTTTTAGTTTTATTGCCTATGCTTTTGATATCTTATTTGTGAAACTTTTTCTTAGATCATTGTTTTGAAGTATTTCTTTTGTGTTTTCTTCCAGAAGTTTTTTAGTTTTGGATCTTACACTCAGGTCTTTAATCCATTTTGAGTTGATTTTGTAAAGAGAGACGGGTGGGAGTCTAGTTTTATTCTTCTGCATATGGCTATCCAGTTTTCCCAGCACCATTTATTCAAGAGATTCTCCTTTTCCCAGTGAGTGTTCTTGGCACCTTTGTCAAAAATTAGTTGACTGTAGGATATGTGGATTAATTTCCAGGTTTTCTATTCTGTTCCATTGGTCTATATGTCTGCTTTTATGCCAGTACCATGCTGTTTTGGATTCTCTATTTCTGAGCAGTTCTAATTTATCTGCAAGTTATGCAGTTTCTTAATTTCAGTAACAAATTTTCCGAAACTTGGGGCTGACTGCAAGAGGTTTCTGGGGCTTTGGCACAATCATTAGTGGTTAATATGTTAAGTGCCTGAGGGCAGGTTTGGTTGCCAGCTAGTTTCAAGTTTTTAAAGAACTAAAACACTAGGGCTTGTTCAGCGGCACCTGTATCTCTTCTGTCATTTAGAGCTGCTTGTGGTGAGCTTGTGCCAGCAACAGGTGTTCAGGGTCAACTGTCATCACGGGTAGGTAGGCAAGACTAATTAAGCAGTGCAAAATCATTAGTGTGTGTAATTATCCCAGCGTCCCTTTGAAAGGCTGGCCATAGGAGAGATAGATGGACGGTAGAGGGGTCTGGCTGTCTGGGTGGGTGGAGGAAGGTGGGAGTGTTTCATGGAATTTCACAGTCCCCTTGGCAAACATAACTTGAGCCATTAGACTGATCTCATCCATCTTGATGTTATTTCCCTCAGCAAGCAATAACCTCAGCTTTCCACAGCCTGTGGTTTCGTGAGTTGGGAATGAATTCCCTCACTCTGAGTGAAGGTGTCCAACTGGAAACAGAAAAAGAAGTATTTAGCCTGTAAAGGCATTTTGTCATCAGGGAGTGGCCATAATTTGGAGCAGTCCCATGGATAAAAGTCACTTTGGACACCAGTATAAGCTGGAGGGGTGATGAATCAATCCATCAGGCATTCTTATAACCAACACTTATTAAGCATCTGCTGTGTACCAGGCCCTATACTAACTGTTTTATATACTGGAGATGAACAGCTGTGGTTCTTGTTTTCCAGGAATTTATATATGAACAAGAAGGATGAAAGCAGAAACTATTAGACTTAATAACATGGCATTGCAGGTATTCATTCACCTTGGCTTAAAGAAAATAACAGCAATTTCATGAGGTTCAGCCATGTGCTATGTCTTAACTATAACATGCTTTGGGCATACAGAGGAAACAGTGACCAATTTAAATGTTAAAGAGTTGTGAAAAAGGGTTTTCTGAGGAGATGACATTTAACTTTGGCCTTGAAAAGATAATAAGATTTTGTAAATATTTTAAGAAGTGAGTTGAAAAGGAAGGAAATTGCATGTATTCCATAGTTATTGAGCATCTCTCCTGTGCAGCATGGTATAATATGCTTGAGATACAGTGTTCAGCCTATATAGCTGATAGTCTCTGCCTTCTTTACATTTCAAAGAGGGAGGCGGATCCTACAGAATAAATATCCAATTAATCATTTAACTACAATTCTGAGAGGTGCTACAAAGAAGCAAAGTCTGCTATGAGACAAAATAACTGGGGGCCTGACTTGGTCTGTGTGGCCAGGTGGATTCTCCAGGATAAGAAGGAATTAGCCAGAATAAGATACTAGTTGTAAAGAGCATTCCCAACGGAGAAATTAGCATTTGCAAAGGCCCCACAGCAGGCCAAGGAGGCAACATTTTGCCTCTTTGGGATTTTAAGATTTTAAGAGTATGCTTCTCGCTGATATGATCACATTTCTAGGGCTCTGGCTCTCCCCAACTATACACTAGGAGACCTGGGTTCTAGATGCAGCCAAATCACTAAGTAGGTGATAAGCGAAGATATTTAAGCTAGGAGACACTAATCATAAAATGACTTAAACAGATCGTTCCCACAGCATACAGTGTTGTATATCTAAAATGGTTTTATAAACAGATGCCTAAGGAAGGATAGCTCCAAGTGCTTAGGTTGGGGCTTGCATTTTATGAAACTCCTATGTTCAGATAAAAAAGATAAAAATTTTAAATGGAATTTTTTTTGTTTCCTAGCTTAACTCAGCAATAGGAAACATTTTCAGGAATACTTATGGTCATAAACTTTGCTTTGGTCTGATGATATTAGCAGCACTCTTGTGTTCCGGTCCATTATTCCTTCCTTTCACCTGCAATCTAATGACCATCTTAGTTTATTCTTAGGCTTCTCATATGTTGACCACTGCCCCCCTCCAAAAGACCTGCAGAAAAACTTGCTCATCAGAAAAAACTGAGTTTGTTAGACTTACTGCAGTATGGAAGAACATCATTTTGACAGAGCGTGGGCAGTATCTCAAAAAGGGGATGTTACAGGGTTTTAGAACTTGGACACTTCCTAAAAGGTAGAGAACCAGTTGAGACTGGGTGTAGTTGATGACATGTTAACTTTGGGTTAATGAGACCAGTGAGGAGAGGTCTTATTGAATAAGCTATTAGTCTTGTTAAGTAAACTGTTTTATTATTTCACCATCTCATCTTTCAGGAACAAATATTTTCTGGAGCAAGTCACTAAGACTTTTTTTCCACAGACGCAGTCTTGTTTATTGATAAGACAGCAACATATATTTAGTCCCAGGACCATTTAGCACAGGTGTGAGAAAACATATTGGTTTCATTTATCACAGGTCAGTCAGCTTGAGGGGACACATGTCTGTGTGCAAGAAAAATTATTTAATAAAATGAAAACTGAATAAAAATGAAAGTAAAGTAAAGTAATTAAAGCTATTGGTTTTTTCCAATTGTTCTAAGATTTTCTGCCTCCTTTTCAGATTCTTGCTGATTCTTCTTAGTCCTTACACCCAGGAAGCCTTGGGGAAATTGGGCTGAAAACTGTTGGGAGCTCTTATCTGAGTACGTACCACAGTTCACCCACAGTTGTGGGGCACAGGCACTTTCCAAGTGTCTCCCGTTCCAGATACGTGTGGATCAGCTCCACAGGGCTCAGTGTGCTGGTAGAGGAGTTCCCAATGGGCTCCAGATGGAGCAACTGTGCCCAGAGCCAGCCTGACACGGCCGGGTGCAGTGGCTCATGCCTGGAATCCCAGTACTTTGGGCAGCCATGGCTGGAAGATCACTTGTTGTCCGGGATTACCTGGCAACATAGTGAGACCCTGTCTCTACGAAATAAAAACAAAAACCTGAGTGAGACTCGGCCTGGGTTGCTGGATAGGTGAAGAAAAGAGTTGGGAGGGAAATGAGAGGCTGGACAGCTGGTACAGCCCGGAAGTCTCTGTGCCTCTTTCACGGACTCTTTCTTTGCCTCCTGTAAACCAAAAATAAAATTCTAAGCCCCCCACCCCCAACCATCTGAATGGACTTCCTCTTCAGCCAGGGCACTCTAAAATTTAATCTGAAAGACTGGTGGAGGCCGTGACCGGAAGTGACAGTTGGGTATGCCTCATTATACCACTCCAGCATTAAAGCAGACCTTCAGTCTGGTAAGAAACATTTACAATCTGTTTTCTCTGAAGCCTACTACCTGGAGGCTTCATCTGCCTGACAACACTTTGGTCTCTACAACCTCCTGTTATAACCTAGACATTCCTTTCTGTTGACTCCAGCTCTTTAGATAAACTCTTTCAACCAATTGCCAATCAGAAAAAATTTAAATCTACCTATAACCTGGAAGCCCCTGCCCTCACCTTCAAGTTGTTCCACCTTTCTGGACCAAACCAATGTCAATCTTAAATGTATTTGATTGATGTCTCGTGTCTCTAGAAAATGTATAAAACCAAGCTGCACCCCACTCACCTTGGGCATATGTTGTCAGGATCTGAGAGCTGTGTCATGGGCCATAGTCACTTATGTTTGGCTTAGAATAAATCTCTTCAAATATTTTACAGAGTTTGACACTTTTCATCAACATATCTAGCCACTTGCAGCCTTCACTGAAGGACTGGATGCCATCACCTTAAAAAATGAGGTGGTCACCCTCCACGGATAATGGAAATGAGTTTGCAGGTTCCAACACCAATGCACTCCACGGTCAGGCTCTGAC
This sequence comes from Cacajao melanocephalus, assembly GCA_963573385.1. NCBI lineage: Eukaryota > Metazoa > Chordata > Mammalia > Primates > Pitheciidae > Cacajao > Cacajao melanocephalus. The sequence goes on from CAUYLG010076802.1 coordinate 65,347, forward strand.
TGTAAGATCTTCAGCTAAAAACAAAAGTCCATGGATTGACTGGTTCACTCATTTATTTAACAAATAGTTTGCACACCCTAAGTGGCTAGCTGTGTACCAGGCTCTGGAGCACACAGTGAGCAGCACGAGCCTGGTCTAGGGGCTGTGCATAAGGACAGTGTGGCTTGCGAAGTTTGTTAAAAAGAAACATGGAGGTCAGCACTCATGGGAACAGCATTTGACACAGGCATAGGCTGATGGGGCCAGGGGTGGGAAGAAGCCAAATCAGACTATTTCTTTCAGAAAAAGTTGGACTTCATTTTTGAAATCTAACAAGTTCACTTGCATCCCTGTGACAACTGTCTTACTTCTGAATCCAAATTCTTAGCTAAGGCATCCAAATTCTTAGTCGGGTGTGGTGGTGCACGCCTGTAGTCCCAGCTACTTGGGAGGCTGAAGCAGATGAATTGCTTGAACCTGGGAGGTGGAGGTTGCAGTGAGCCGAGATCGAGCCACTGCACTCCAGCCTGGGCAACAGAGCACGACTGTGTTGCCAAAAAAAAAAAAAAAAAAAAAAAAAAAAAAAAAAAAAAAAAAGAAAGGAAAAGAAAGAAAGAAAAAAGAAAGCTGCCACTGAACAACCCAAGATGAACATCCTTCTGAGTGATGCCCAGTATGAAATCCTTTCTGCTTTGCACAGTTCCAACACCCAGCAAGTTTACATCAACATATTTTAACTCAATTTTAACTCCCTTAGCCTGTGCTTGACACTGGATGAAGTCTAATACCTTGGCCTCCAGTATTTTCTAAGGATACTCCCCTTATGTCTGTCAGGGGAATCTCCTTCAAGACAGATGTGTTCTAGAGCTGTCCCTGTGTGTGGTGCCCAGGAGGTTTTCACAGCGCAAGTAATGCACCCTTGGGAGACTGAGCACGGGTGAGAGGCACACAGTGTTTCTATAAAGTGGAATTTGGCTGGGGGAAAAAAGAGTGCCGAAATGTAACTACAGAAGCAGGTGTATTATGAGGCAGAAAGAATACACATCTAAGTTGAGAACCTGAATATTAATTCCCTTAAAACAGTCAATGCTTGACTAGTTCCTAGAAAAATTTTCGTGGACCCCTATTTAAAGAATATTCATTTTCAAAGAACTCTGATTTGCAAACTTAGCTGGGAAGCACTCCATTCATTCAGTATTTAGACTGCAGGAGTCACCCCTCCTCCAAGTTTACAGACCTCCCTTCTCTCCTTTTAAAGGAACATACACATTTAGCCCAAAGAGTGGGCTGGGGTAAAGATGCCAAAACCCACAGGCTGAATTCCCATTCCCCTCCTCCCACCCTGCACAGCTTCCCTCACCTGAACTGCAGAGACTTCTGAAGCAGGGGCACCACTCTGTCTCCGGGTCAGTCCTTTGGGGAAGCTAGTAAGGTTAATGAGCCTCAGGCTGTTTCCATGACAACAAAACAAATGGTGTGGTTCACAGAATCACAGTTTTGCTACAGCTGAAAGAATTTCAACCTGTTCAACACTTATTTTATAGGTATAGAAACTGAAGCCAGAGAGATGGGTGATTGATGCTCCCCAGATTTCACAGCTTGTCAGTGGCAGAACTGGACCTGCCAGACCAGGCTCCTGATTTTCAAAACCATGACTACACCTGCGGAAGTGAAGTGATTTGAAAACACAGGGAGATAACAAATGGGTGGACTGACCGTATTATTCACTCTTCACCTAGCTGCCCCACTGTCCTTCAGACATGCTTGTGATTTCTTCACCTGGGAAACCAGGTGACCATGTACGTCTCAGAGATTTTCAGAGGAGCTGCAGCTGCAGATGACTGAATAACTCTTCTAAGAGTAAGTTTTTCACAACCTTGATCACCTCTTAAGTGGCCTCAGGGTTCCCAGGATTCCTACTGGGCTAGGGCTGGACAGGAATCTGAAATGCTCCTAATTATTCCAAATTACAGATGCTTTAAAATGAAAACCCTGGGCAAAATCAGCTGCTTCTCTGGAGCTTTTTCATTTAGTTTGGACTTAACTGCTCATTCCCTACTTTGCACCTGCTGGAAATTCTTTTTTTTTTTTTTTTTGAGATGGAGTTTTGCTCTTGTTGCCCAAGCTGGAGTGCAATGGCGCGATCTCGGCTCACGGCAACCTCCGCCTCCCAGGTTCAAGCAATTCTCCTGCCTCAGCCTCCTGAGTAGCTGGGATTACAGGCATGCGCCACCACACTCAGCTAATTTTTGTATTTTCAGTAGAGACAGGGTTTCTCCATCTTGATCAGGCTGGTCTCGAACTTCCGACCTCACGTGATCCACCCACCTTGGCCTCCCAAAGTGCTGGGATTACAGGCGTGAGCCACCACCCCCGGCCCCTGCTGGAAATTCTAAAGGGTCAGAGCAGGCCAGTCGTGACCAACTCTCAATTAAAGACCCCAGTCAGCTGCACCTGACGCAGATGTAAAACAGCCCTCCATCATTCTGGGAGAGGCCAGTACCTGTTGTCTCAATCTGGTCATGCTGCTATAGCAAAATACCTTAGATTGGGCAATTTGTAGATGATGTACATTTATTGCTGACAGTTCTGGAGGCTGGAAAGCCCAAGATCAAGGAACTGGCAAGTTCAGTGTCTCGTTTTGTCTCTGCTTTCAAGATGGCACCTTGTCGCTGCATCCTCACATGGCCACAAGCACAAGGGTAAAAGGACTTAGCTCCCTGCAGTCTTTTCTTTTCTTTTTTCTTTTTTTTTAATTTTTATTTTACTTTACGGTCACTCATCCTATTCACGAGGGATTTAATTACCTTATGATTTTATCACCTCCTAAAGGATCCACTCTTCATACTATCACTATTGGTGTTCAGGTTTCACCATGAATTCTGGAGAGGACACAAACATTTAAACCATAGCCTCTTGTTGAGTGGGACTTCAGAGTTGAGGAAAAACATTATCCCTTTTGCTTGGACATCGTCACCTTTCCATTCCTCTCTCTGAAAGGATCCTAAGATATGCCTACAGACGTCAGCATGATGGTACATCTGAAACGGAGCCTCCATGAAGCGTGCAGATGAATCAAGTCTGAAGAGTGAGGAAGAAACAGAAATGAGTAATCGGTGAATTTAGGAAGAGATAGAGAGTTCATCAGGGTAATCAGAAACAGTTTTAACATCAAAATTAGCAATCTCATTTCCTGAATCCATAGGTAATTATGTCTCATCATTTTAGAAATGCCTATAATAAATCCTTTAAAAATAAATTTCAGTAACTTTGCAGAAAAATAAAAACCCAAATGAATATGACAATTATCTAGAGTTTAAAAATATTAGGATGAGAAGGCATTTTTAGAAATCATCTGTAAAATGCAGATAATACACATACCACTAAGAATTTTGGCGAAGATGAAATGTTAGAATGCATGTGACCCACTTAGCCAGAGCCTTGTATATACTACTATTATTTCAGCAAATATGGTTTGATCAGCTTATGGGAAAAAGAAAGATGTGAGGTCTGGTGAAACTGAGTTGTGTATGGTCAGAAAGCTGCCACTGAGGCCAGGCGTGGTGGCTCACACCTGTAATCCCAACATTTTGGGAGGCCAAGGCAGGTGGATTGCCTGAACTCAGGAGTTTGAGACCAGCCTGGGCAGCCAGGTGAAACCCCATCTCTACTAAAACACAAAAAATTAGCCGGCTGTGGTGGTGCATGCCTGTAGTCCAGTTACTCCAGAGGCTGAATCAGAAGAATTGCTTGAACCCAGGAGGTTCAGGTTGCAGTGAGCCAAAATCATGCCACTGCACTCCAGCCTGGGCAACAGAGCAAGACTCTGTCGTAAATAAATAAGTAAATAAATAAATAAATAAATAAAAAGAAAGAAAGAAAGAAAAAAGAAAGCTGCCACTGAACAACCCAAGATGAACATCCTTATAAGTAATGCCCAATATGTAATTCTTTCTGCTTTGCACAGTTCCAACCCCCAGCACGTTTACATCATATTTTAACTCAACCCCAAAACTCTAGAAAATGCTAAGGAAGATGAGACTTTCTCAAAAACTCCTGGTACATTTCAGTCACTACACATTGTTTGAGGTTGCTGGAGGAATCATAGAAGGCTTTGTTTCCACCAGAGTCGTGGCCTTTCACATTGGTTAGGGGGCTGCTCAGGAGGGCCTTTGGGAAGGATAATTGGGAAGAAGGTGGTTAAGGCTTATATGGTAGCTGATACCTTTTCAAAAGGATGTGATGAAGCCTTCTCTTTCACCCTAAATTTCCAGAAACCTCACCTACAGTGGATATTTATTTTGGCCTCTCTCAGAATCATTGGAATCTGCTTCATATCAGAATTCTGACGAGCCGATTAGGGAGAGAATATGAGTTGGCAAAGCATGGGGTTGGCTGGCCAGGTTTGTCCTACCAGAATCTCCACGAGGGGCTCTTTAATGGGGAAAAGCAGAGGTAGACCATGCAACTCATGCACCTATTAAAACTTTCCTAGTAACATATAAATCCTCTAACTTTTTTTTTAGCCTGGAAGAAAAGCTATTAAATACTTTGTTACTAAGATATTCTTTCAAATTCATTCTTTTAAACATTGGTATATCTTTCCCCTTCATAGTCATTGGATTTGGCTATTTTTTTATTAATAGCGTTAGACTTTTTCTATTCTAGTTTATGTTTAGCTGCTATTTAAAAAAATTATTTTTTTATTCTTGTTTTTCCCTCCTCCCCTCCTCCCCAGTATGTCTTGGATTTTAAGGAACATACTTTTGGGGAAGATTGGAAGAAAATGCTGAGGCTAGAGCTCAGTCATATTTACTTCCTCACAGGCATTCATCCTTCACAGCCTTCCATTCCCTCTGTGTGTGTGTGTGTGTGTGTGTGACAGTGTGTGTGTCTATCTATATACATAAAGGCTAAGATACATCAGCTTTTGGAAAAAAAGATGGGTAAATTATATGTATTTATGATTTTGCGTTCTGTTTCTTTGTTTTGTAGATGTCAGCTGAAGCCTCCCTGCCTCTCTTGAGATAGATAAAATTAGCAAGAATTTCCCACCACTATTGCCAATGGATTTCTAAAGTTCCCGCTAATATTTCTTTGAATTCATGGGGAAGGGACAGAGTGGAGCTGTGTTCGTAAGACCTCTTCTGTGTCTTGGGCTACTGCTTTCTTGCTTGCCCCTTTGGCTCCACTTATATACCATAAAACACTTGCCCATTCTAGGAATTAAACAAAGAGAAACACCCCCACGTAAAAAATTAAGATGAACAGAGAAGACATTTCTGCAGTTTTTAGGAGGAGGGAAGAGGGGTACCAAAATGAGTGTATGACATAGAAAGACAGCCCCAAGGAGAAGAGTAGACCTTACCATTTTTCAAAAGTGCTTCGGCCGCACTGTCCCCAGAACATTTCATTGGCCTTCCTGCCCTGGTACAAACCCTTGCCATTCCCTTGACTCTTCTCTTTCTCTTCCTTTTAAGAACAAACACTGGAAATGTCTCATTTTACTTCATGCAGAGCCCTTCTCTCCTTTCTCTGATGTGTTAGCTCTAAGCTAAGGAGGCTTAACAAATGTTCTTGCCTAAAACCTCTACCGAAAGGAATTCTATGCTACCCCTGTGAAGGTAGCTGCATCACAACTAGTATTATTTTTGTATTTATTTCATATTTAGTCCACATCCTGGCTATTTTGTATAGCTTTAGATGATAGCTATATACTATATACCTACAAAATAGCAGAAGGCATTGTAGTGCAAGTCCTTTTGGATTCAGGGTTCTTTCTCTGGTTATCTGCTAGGTATTGTTGAAATAATGCCTGTTTTCTCTCTCTAAACCCCCATAGGAAACAGGGTAGGCCTCTTGGGGTGTCTGGCAAACTGGGAAGTGGCAGGATTCGGGTCCACAGAAGTAGAAGTGAGGGTTTCCCCACAGGTGATCAAGAACGGCAAGAGCCCAGTGGTTCGTCTGAGTTAATCGCTCTTGCAGAGCACCAAGGATCATGCTGGGGAACCAAGATTAGTTAAGAAATCCAAAGAGCAGGAATAGAGTTTTTTAAAAAAAGTGTGCCTGCATGTGTGTGTGTGTGCTTGTGTGTGTGTGTGTGTGTGTGTGTGTGTGTTGGGGAAGGGGCTAGGAGGCAAAGCCGAGGATCAGAGACCAGGCCAAGCAAGAATAGACTGGAAGGACACAGGAACGTCTACAACTTGCCATTTTAGACAACATGCAAGCAGAGGGCTGGTCCATCCCTCACAGGGACATACAGGTACTCTTGGGCACCCTTTTGTCCGTGGGAAGCCAGGACTCCTGTTGGAGTTTTGTGTTGTCAGGATTCACCAGCATGGTGTTCTTTTCTCAGCATGAGTCACATCTTTGTGATCGTTGTCATTGGGGTAATAATAAATGGTTGGAATCTCCCAAGGGATTTTTATGGGGAGCAAGTTGTATTTTGAAATCTATGGAGTATACTCTGACTTGAAGACTAGCTGCAAAGGCAGTTTTATACCAATAGGTGTTTCTTGTGATGTAGAATAATTCATCACTATAAAATTTATAAATTAGAGAACTCATTTATTAGCTTCTAACTGAACCCTTATATTCAGGCATTTCTTAAAAGATTCTCTTGGCCTTGTATTTTAGTTAAAGAATTTCTACATTTTGTTTTTGAAATATTTATGTTTTTCTGATTATAAAGGTAACATACGCTCATCTGCATATGATGAGATGAGCACTGTTTTGGAGTGGCTGGTACTGGTTCTTCCTTTCCATGTCTAGTGCTTCCTTCAGGAGCTCTTGTAAGGCAGGCCTGGTGGTGACAAAATCTCTTAGAAATTGCTTGTCCATAAAGGATTTTATTTCTCCTTCGCTTATGAAGCTTAGTTTGGCTGGATATGAAATTCTAGGTTGAAAGTTCTTTTCTCTTAAAGATGTTGAATATTGGTCCCCACTCTCTTTTGGCTTGTAGGGTTTCTGCCACGAAATCCACTGTGAGTCTGATGAGCTTCCCTCTGTGGATGACCTGACCTTTCTCTCTGGCTGCGCTTAGCATTTTCTCCTTCATTTCAACCCTGGTGAATCTGACAATTATGTGCCTTGGGGTAGCTCTTCTTGAGGAATATTTTTGTGGTGTTCTCTGCATTTCCTGGATTTGAATGTTGGCCTGCCTTGTTAGGTTGGGGAAGTACTCCTGAATAATGTCCAGAAGAGTGTTTTCAGCTTGGATTCATTCTCCCTGTCACATTCAGGTACACTGATCAAACGTAGATTAGGTCTTTTCACATAATCCCATATTTCTTGGAGGCTTTGTTCATTTCTTTTCACTCTTTTTTCTCTTTTCTTGCCTTCTCACTTTATTTCATTGAGTTGATCTTCAATCTCTGATATCCTTTTTTCTACTTGCTTGATTCAGCTATTGAAGCTTGTGTATGCATCACAAAGTCCTCATGCTGTGTTTTTCAGCTCCATCAAGTCATTTATATTCTTCTCTAAGCTGGTTATTCTAGTTATTCTCATCTAACCTTTTTTCAAGGTTCTTAGTTTCTTTGCATTGGGTTAGAACATGTTCCTTTAGCTCAGAGAAGTTTGTTATTACCCACTTCCTGAAGCCTGCTCTGTCAATTAGTCAAACTCCTTCTCCATCCAGTTTTGTTCCCTTGCTGGTGAGGAGTTGTGATCCCTTGGAGGAGGAGAGGCATTCTGGTTTTTGGTGAATTCAGCCTTTTTCGCTGGTTTCTTCCCATCTTTGTGAATGTATCTATTTTTGGTCTTTGAAGTTGGTGACTTTTGGATGGGGTCTCTGAGTGGATGTCCTTTCTGTTGATGTTGAAGCGATTTCCTTCTGTTTTTCAGTTTTCCTTCTAACAGTCAGGCCTCTCTGCTGAAGGACTGCTAGAGGTCCACTCTAGACCCTACTTGCCTGGGAATAACCCACGGGGGCTGCAGAATAGCAAGGACTGCTGCCTGTTCCATCCTCTGGCAGCTTTGTGCCAGAAGGGTACCTGCCAGATGTCAGCCAGAGCTCTCCTGTATGAGGTGTCTCTTTTGATATACAGGGGTCAGGGAGCTGCTTGAGGAGGCAGTCTGTCCCTTATTAGAGCTCAAGTGCTGTGCTGGGAGCTCTGTTGCTCCCTTTAGAGCTGCTGGGCAGGGACGTTTAAGTCTGCTGCAGCAGAACTCTCAACCACCTCTTTTCCCAGGTGCTCTCTCCCAGGAAGGTGGGGCTTTATTTATAAGTCCCTGATGGGCTGCTGCCTTTTTTTCAGAGATGCCCTGCCCAGCAAGGAGGGAGTCTAGTCACAGTCTGCCTGCAGAGGGGTTGCTGAGCTGCCGTGGGCTCTGCCCAGCTGCTCTGTAAACATCCTTGCTATTTTGTTTACACAGGTAAGGTTAGAACTGCCTCATTAATGGTCAACTGCCTCAGTAATGGTGGACACCCTTTCCCCCACCGAGCTCGACCATCCTGGGTCAAGCTCAAACTACTGTGCTGGCTGCGAAAATCTCAAGCAAGTGGGTTTTAGATTGCTGGTCTTCACTTGGCTCCCTGCCTTCAGCCCCCTTTTTTTCAGGGGAGTGGGTGGCTCTGTCTTGCAGGCATTCCAAGTGCCAGCCAAAATGGCTGCCCAGCTTTGTGCTGGAAATCTGCGGGGCTTGTCAGCCCGGTAGGAACCTTCTGGTCTGTGGGCTGTAAAGACTGTGGGAGAAAAAAAAAAAATTCTGTGGGAGAAGCACAGTATCTGAACCGGAGTTCTGGAGTGGCCAGAAAAGTCCCCAGTGACCTCCGTTGGGTAGGACAGAGGGTCCTCCAGCCAGTTGCACTTCTTGGGTGAGGCAGTGCCCCACCTTGCCTTGGTTTGCCCTCCTTGGGCTACACCCACTGTCCAACCAGTCCCATTGAGATGAACCTGATACCTCAGTTGGAAATGTGGAGCTCATTCACCTCTGCATTGCTCTTGCTCGGAACTGCGCTCCAGAACTGTTCCTATTCTGCTGTCTTGGCAGAAGTCCCTTATTTTATTTTACTTATTTTTGAGACAGGGTCTCACTCTGCTGCCTAGGCTGGAGTGCAGTGGCACAATCATGGCTCACTGCAGCCTCAGCCTCCTGGGCTCAAGCACTCCTCTTGCCTCAGCCTCCTGAGTAGGATTCCAGATGCACACCACCGCACCTAGCTAATTTTTAAATTTTTTTGTACAGCCAATATTTTGCTATGTTTCTCAGGCTGGTCTCAAACTCCTGGGCTCATGTGACACACCTGCCTTGGCCTCCCAAAATGTTGGAATTACAGGCATGAGCCACTGAGCCTGCCCCTAACATTTAAGCATATACTACAAAACTGTTCTATACCAATGTTACGTCAGTTGACACTCTCATGAAATGACTGTTTCTTCACCTCTGATCAATATGGACTGTTTTTCAACCTTGTAATTATTTGCCATTGAAATCCAAAATGTGGAATGTTTTAAAATTCTTATTTCTTTTATTATAATAAAATAAATATTTTTCATATAGTTATCAGTCATTTGTACTTTTATTCTATTAATTTCTTGTTTATATACTTTGCTTGCATTTCTACTTGGGTTTTTGTTCTTTTTGTATGTATTTGTAAGAGTTCTTTCATTATTATAGATATCCACCCATTCAATCACTTAACAAACATGGTGATTCCATTATATTCCAGATATTGTGGTAATTTCTGGAGTATTCAGTGGTGACTAAAATACTCATGGTCCCTGGCTGCATGTAGGAAGAGACATACATCAGGAAAACAAACAAATACATATATTATTATAAAGTGTGATTTACTCATTCATTCAATGAATTATCGGATATCTGCTAAGTGATGGCACAGTAGAGGACAGGAGGAGTTCTCACCACTAAGTTTACGGTACAATTGTTACTAATTCTACATGGTGATGTGAGAGTATTTATTAGGAAGATTGCACCAACTTTGATAATCCAAGAAGGCATCTCTGATAAACTTGTATTTGAGCTGACAAATAGATGAGAGGCCTTAGGAAGGAAAGAGAGTATGTGTAAAGTCCCCATGATAAAAGGAGCACAGATACAACTAAAGAATAGGAGGAAGCCAGCCTGGCCAACACGGTGAAACCCCGTCTCTACTAAAAATACAAAAATAAGCTGGTGTGGCGGTGCATGTCTGTAATCGCAGCTACTCGGGAGGCTGAGGCAGGAGAATTGCTTGCATCCAGGAGGCAGATGTTGCAGTGAGATAAGATCATGCCATTGCACTCCAGCCTGGCTGGCAGAGCGACACTCTGTCTCAAAAAAAAAAAAAAAAAAAAAAAAAAGAGTAGGAGGCAGGCCAGCTAGCACAGAAATTAAAGAAGAGAAAGACTAAAGAGAAGATTGTTATGTGAATTAGGGTTCGAGCAGGCAGGCCCTTTGAGGCTGTGATAGTATTTTAAGCAACACAAATTGAAAAAAAAATGCAAATATTATAATATTTATGACAAAAACCACAAGTCTGCACACACATTTTATATTCCCATATATGTATATAGATGCATTTGCAGGGGCCAGGGATTGAGTGGGCTTGTCAAGGGAGACTTAAGTCTTACCTTCTGTTTATTTTTTAAATTTTATTTTAAATTGAGAATGTAAACATATAATTGAAAATAAATCATTTTAAAGGAACATTTTTCTGTAAGTTTTAAAAAAGGCACCAACTGTAGGGGCTCCAGATGGACTTCATGTGGGAGACGGCATTTTTGCAAGGACTGGAAAGCAATAACATGACCAGGCAGAGGCCAGTCATGAGCGAGTGTGTGGGGATGGAGAGCTCAGGACATTGCTAGAATGTGGTGGGTGAGCCAGGATTTAGATACGTGAAGGAATATGGCTGGAGAGGATATGGCTGGAGAGAAGGCTTGAGGAGACCTCGGATTCAAGTTGTTTTTATTGTATTCTATGAACAAAGAAGAGTTTATTGAAGATTTTTGACCGAGGCAATGACATTATCATGTTATAATCTGTGAATTCCAGCCTGGCACAGGCGTCTCAGATGGTATAAAAAGAAGCAAAGCTCAAAATGGGAGAACTAGTGAAAGGTGAATGCAGCAATTTGGCTCAGATTTCCTGATGTCTTGCTCTCCATAGTTACCAATAAAAATAAGAAAGCAAGAGAGACATTTGCAAATGAAGTTTGCAATGCAAATGGAGTTTAACAGTGTGACAAATCTGGAAATCATAATTTTTTTTTCTTTATGGAGTAATGAAACAGCTCCTTTGTACCGTGTATATTGATGAGCTCACAGAATCTATACAAACAAGCTTATAGAATGTTTCTTAGTCCATTTGGGCTGCTATGACAAAATACCTTATATTGAGTAATTTTTAAACAATGAAAATTTATTTCTCACGATTCTAGAGGGAGGGGTGTCTCAGATCAAGGCACTGGCAGATACTCTGTGTCTGGTGAGGCCTTGTTCTCTGCTTCCAAGGTGGTGCCTTGCCGCTACATCCTCACGTGGTGGAAGTTGAATGGCAGAAAAGGTGAACGCACTCCCTCAGGCCCTTTCTTCACGGTACTGATTTCAAAAATTCATGGGGGCAGAGCCCCCATGGCCTAATCAAAGTGGTGTCATTGTCTGGGGGTAAATAGTCAAGATTCGTTATGTCATGGCCACAGAAAAGCGGATGCAGACACATCAGAGTGAGGTTAGGAGTGCAAATTCAATACGTGAAAGAAAGAGAAGAGCTCTCTGTGGCAGAGGCATCCCGGAGAAAATATGTTGCCGCTTCTGCAGTGACATGCAGAAGGTTTTATAGATGAGCTTGAGGGGCCGGTGTCTGATTTACATGGGACATGAAAGATTGGTTGGACCAGGTGTGCCATTTACATAGCATGTGAGAAGCTGGCTGCCCCACCCTAATCTTTTATTATGCAGATGGTTCTCTGCCTGGCCAGTGCCATATTGTCTGCTTCTTTACTGTACATGTGGTGACAAAGAAAAGGGAAGGTGGAGAGCCCTCTTCTATTGGCACAGCTGCCAGAATTCACCCGTGCAAGTTTCCAGCTTGCTTATCTATGTCTGCAGCTCAATTTTTTCAGGCTGCTTCTTGCTAGAAAAAGTATTATTTGGGGTCTGCTTTTTGTTAAAGGGGAAAGCTTGCTGAGGACCTTTTTGCCCTCACTAACTGCCTAAATAATTTCTTAATTGTATCATAATCACCTCGTAAATGACCCAACTCTTAAGACCATCACCTTGGGATTTATGTTTGAACATATGAATTTTGAAGGACACATATGTTCAAACCATGTCAGAATTGTAAAACCAAGATAATGTGGCTTCAAGTATGGCCATACTTTAAAATCACGTGAATGTTACATCCACAGCGTCCAGCAGCATTATAGGAAGAAGCTGAGAAATCAAAACATTATTGAAAGCAAGAGGTAGCATCTTAAATACTTAGAGGTTTGCCTTAAAAGCAAAGCATCATACATAAAGGCATCTGCTTATGTGAGGTGAGGCTGAAGGTGTGTTTCACCAGGTCTGCTCTGGGGCCGTCCATCCACATGAACAGGGTGCCAAAAACCCCAAAAGAAGGTGAGTGGAAAACAATTGGGCAGAGCCTTATCTGCAATCAGTTTTCGAGAAGATGACACCAAAGAGATCATTTTCTCTGGATGCCTTCCTGCCCTTCCTTAAAATTCAGGTCTTAAAAGCCTCAGAGCTCCTGTAGAGTCTACTAAGAAATCCTTTGTGTGTGTGTGTGTGTGTGTGCGCGCGCGCGTGCCAACATTAAGAAATACTCATGTGAAAATTGTATAAGGTAGGCCCATGAGAGATTGTATCAGTTACTGAGTATTTTAAATAGAAGGAATTTAATGCAGGGAATAGGCTTACAGGGACTGGATGAGGTGAGAAGTCACATTGAGGTCAAGGAGGTAACCCAGAGATGGTAGCAGCAAGAAACCACTACCACTCATAGGGCTGGAGGTAGAAAGAAGGGATGGTGCCCTTAGATCTGGAGAACAGTCACCTCGAAGAAACTGAAACCACTGCAAACCTGGCGCCAGGGAGGAAACAGCCTGTGTCAGAGATGCCAGCCGAGGCAGAGAGGAAGGAGAGATACCACCTCCTCCTCTCCTCCTGCCCTCCAGTCTCCTGCCAGTGTTCTCATGGCTGGGCTGTCAGAGCCCAGCTGACAAGGGAGTTTGAGAAATACGGCCTGCAGGAGTTGGCTGTGTGACACAGTGAAGGTGGAGAGCGGGGAAGAAAGGTGAGCTGGCCAGCAGCCCCAGGACTGACATGGTATCACTATTCAACCTTGCTTAGTGCAGTTTCACTAATTTGAAATTATGACTCTTTCATTCCCTCCACTGTCGGGCTTTTCCTTTCTTTGCTTTCTTTTCCTTCTACTCATTTCACCATTTCTTGGCTAATAAGGAAGCAAAATCCTAGTTTTCTGGGACACAGGCTCACTTCTCAGTTTCTAGAGAGAACCACTTTATTTTAAACTAGAGAATGGATTAGAGGTAGAAAGAGTGGGAGTGTCTTCCACTCTATGGAGCCTGCACTCACCCACTGACTAGGTGTGTATCACATCGGGAGGCGAATATAGCAGAAGAACCAGGGCAGCTTAGGAAGAAAGATGGATTAAGCAGACGAGACTCACTAAAAATTGTTAAGAAGGTGAGAGTGGCCTTCCCATTGGCTGCTCCTTCTCTATTCTATAGCCTTCTCCACAATCCCCCGACAGAAACTCCATTTCTACCAAACAGGCATGCAAACAAACGCAAGCAGTATCTATGCCTTGAGCAAATACCACGAGCCATTTGTAGCATCCTATGGGTCTAGTTCAGTATTCCTCTTCCAGAGGTACTTGCATTTAAAATTTTACCTCAAGTTATGAAACAAAACGCCTCTGTGAAGTAAATAATATGTGTAGGAAGTCTATTTCACCTCTCAAAGCATATCAGATGCTGGTCTGCTATTCTGCAGGGCAGGCCCTGGTTCTGAAGGAGGTCAGTTAAGCCTGGGAGGACAGAGTGAGAGGGAGGCTGGTGTGGATTGTTGGGGAGCCAAGAGTCAGAGTCAGATGCCGGGAGAGCTGTGCCCGGTGCTCATGAACTACACATTTGTCATGGTTAATGTTAGGTGCCAACTTGACTGGATTAAGGGGGTGCCCAGATAGCTGGTAAAGCATGACTCTGGTGTGTCTGTGATGGTGATTTCAGTAGAAATTGGCATTTGAATCAGTGGACTGAGTAAGGAAGATCTGTTCCCACCCAATGTGGGTGGGCACCATCCAATCAGGTGAGGGCCCGGATAAAACAAAAAGGTGGAGGCAGAAGGCAAATCTGCACTGTCTCTCTCCTGTGACGCTGGGACACCCTTCTTCTCTTACCTTTGGACATCAAAACTCCAGTCCTCTAGCGTCTGGATTTCAGAACTGTGTTAGCAGTCATCTGTGTCCTCAGGCCTTCAACCTGAGAATGACACCATTGGCTTTCCTGGTTCTGAGGCCTTGGACTTGGACTGAGCCATGGTACAGGACTCCCTGGTTCTCCAGCATGCATATAAGACAGCCCATGGTAGGACTTCTCAGCCTCTATAATCATGAAAGCTGTTTCCCTGATAAGTCCCCTCTCAGGTATTATCTCTCTCTCTCTCTTTCTCTCTCTTTCTCTGATCTCTCTGTCTGTCTATCTAATCTATGTATCCTATTGGCATGCTATTCTCTCTGACCTCTTAGGTTGTGAGTCTTATCTCTTAAGATCTGAAAATCTTGGTGGAGTAGGATTTCTGCATTGGATAAGAAAATGAGGTCAGTAAAGCCCCTTAATGAGATTTATCAGATGTGGCTGGAGGGAGAGTGGTTAGAAACCATACCACTCAGAGCTGCCCAGCTAGCTGAGTCTATCCTGCAGAATCAGGACAGGCTCGGCACCAAAGAAGGCAGAGGGAAAGAAATAAAGGAGACTAAGTGATAAGGTTATATAAATAAAAATAGAAGAGAAAACATTGCCTTATCCAAAAAGAACACACTTACATTTTGATTTTATGTAATATGCCTCCTGATCCACAAAGAGAACTCCCTAACCTTCCCATGCCGTGTGATACCAGGCAAGGCTAATCCCTGCACCCTGGCCAGAATAGCACTCAGAAAAACAAAAACATTTGTATGGATTTGCTGGCTTTCCGTAGCAGGAGAGCCAGCTCAACCCCTTCACGGCCTTGTGCAGCTAAATTGCTATCAGGCTGTGTGAGGAAATGCAAGGAGGTTCTTCCTCTATCACAAATGGGCTCTGTTCTTCCAGACTAGGTCTGCGGAGTATCAGCTGAGTGTAACAGCAGTTGAGGTTAGGAGTGAGGACTTCAGCGAGGAAGATCTTAAACTGGACTCTGTCCTAGAGAGAGAATCCATGAAGCACCAAGGACCTCCTCCAGTCTTGGATGCCCCCCCAGGCGGCTCTTTCTGCAAAATAGAGGCTATGCGGGGAGGAGGGTCAGTGAGGCCAACCCTGTTGTCTGGGTCACAGTTGGGTCAAGAAACAAATTTGCTCAGTAGGGACAACAAGGAAGTTTATATATAAACCAATCAAATTCTCAGGAAGTGAGAAAGTGTGATGCACCAGAGAGGAAGGCCCATCAGGCTTAGACTCTACCGGAAACATCAATGGGTCCTTTTTCCAGCTCCCCGTGCAGTGTGGAGCTCGTCCCCAGCATGGGAAGGTTGAATTGTAGTGGGCTGTCCAGATGTTCTGAGGCTTTCTCGGCTGCTCCAGTTCCTGTGTATCCAGAAGATTACCTTCAGCCCCAAAGCTAATCTGGGCATGAAGCATTCTTGTGATTTGAAGTCCACTAATATGATTTTAAAAATTTTTCCACTGTAAGGTGGTGAATAGCTACTGTCGCTTCTCATAATCAACCTCCCTTTTTCATGCATATATGCCTAGCTTGTCAATAAAGTTCTAAAATGCCATCTTAGTTTAAACATCTAACAAGTTTCCTGAAATCTAATGACTACAAAGGACTAGAGTAGAGTCTGTAGAACATTCGAGATCATCCTCTCTAATCGGTGGCATTTTTCAGAGGACCTCCACCTTCCTGACGTGGACCCCCAAAACTCTCACCTGAGTGAGAAGCAGAGCAAGTTTTCCCTGAGCCTTACCTCACCCACCCCATGGCAGTGAGCAGGAGGGTGTGACATTCTGAGGGCCTAGGTGCTTGTCATCTTGACCTAAGTTTGACTTGATATGACTTAGCTACACATGCTTTGGAAAAAAGCAAAACAAAACAAAAACGAGCCAACCTGGTGAGAAAGCCAGAGATGGGATCTCTTCTCGGCCTCTTGGCTAAGTCAGGTGGAGAAAGCCCGTGGGGGGAACTGGAGCGATTCACTCTGGGGACTTGTCTGGTGAGGTCTGTTGCTGGCTCCTGCACGGACCGACCCTGGAGCTCTGCTCCCTGCCTGCTTAATCCTACTTCTCCACTGAAGAAAACATAAAAATTCTGGCTGTATTTACACAGCATTTGAATCACATTTTAAGTAAGTATTCAAGGTCGTGTGACTAGAAGACTAGTGATTACAAAGCAACAAACACAGACAGTAGATTACCGGTGTGGCCATGAGATGGGCTCCTGAAAGTCATTTCATCCCCCCTGCCCCCACCATCCCTACCTGTCCTAAGATTTCCAGAAAGAGGGAAGGGCTGGAAGGAAGGAGGCACATCATTTTTAAGGGACAACTTTTTTTAATGGAGAATCTAATTTTCTGGAAGTATTATTGGTTAGACTTTAAAGGAAGGATTTATGTCCCTATGAATTGTGTAGAAAGGAATTTTAATAACAGAGAGGCAGTGTGAGACAACATGGGCTGAGGTCGTAATTCAGGGACGAAAAGGCTTTCCAGGAGGGATTAGCAGGCACTGCACACTCTCCCTGTCACAAGAAAGCACTTCTATTTACTGGAGCTCTGCAGTGAATATACTTACAGGCATTTATTCAAACAGTTAATAAATAACCCATTGCTTGCCCTTCCATCGATAATAAGCAAAATCGGAATGCTAGGAATCCCCATCTTGCTGGGTGCAATATGATTACGTGGAGCAGGGTTTCTCAACTTCAACCTCAGCACTAGTAATAGTTTGAGCTGGGTCATCCATTGTTGGGGTGGGGGCAGGGGTGCTTGTGCACCGTGCAATGTTTAGCAGCACCCCTGGTCACTATCTGATGCCACTGGTACCCCTCCTCTAGCTGTGACAACCAAAATGTTTCCCAACATTGCCAAATGTCCCCTCAGGGACAAATCCCTCTCCTCCCCCCATGTTGAGAACCAATCATGTAGAGGAATGACATCTTTTTCTCTAATGTTTCCCAACAATTAAGTTAGCTCTTTGGGGAGTTGCAGAGGGGCAGATGACGTCATTACCAGTAATGCTGATCCCCAGCAGGCTAATGGGAGTGGGAAGTGCTAACCACGTGCCTGCCTGAGTTAATGATTCCAGTCTGGACAGGAGGAGTGGAAGGTCACTATGGCAGCAGCCAGTTTCACTCCTATCCCAAGCACCTGGGTTTCCCATGAACAGCCCTGATCAAGTGCTGAGTGGGCCAGATCCTGCTGAGGCTGAGAAAATATGAATTCTGGATTCAAAACATTAAAACAACTCATTGGCAACAGCCAGTGGCTAGAACAGAGATGAATAATGACACCACCTCCCTAGAAGAGCCCTCTTATTTTTGGAGGAAAGAAAGCTCCATGTGCTGAAGCAGAGGAATGGAGCAATGTTGTCCACATAAAAAATGCTCCCCAAACATGTGACATTACCCCAAGGGCTCTGAACAGAGGCATAGAATATCAAAAACAGACAAACAAAAACTTCCTGGCTCTATAGACAGAGTGGATGCTTGGTCTACATTTGAAAAAAAAAGTTTCTGTGGTCAGCAACATCTGAGTGCTGTTGGATGAGGTAACCCTGGGGTTGCCATGGAGACATATTTCCTAATGGTGCCTGCATCATGAAACTGCATGAAGTTGCTTCTCATCTGCAGCTGAATGCCTCAAACACCGAGGGAAGAGAGTCATTTGCAAACCTAGACATACTGCAAAAGAGACAAAGCTGTTGCAACAAGGGGACTCTCTAAGCCCTTTCCATCAACAGAGCTCAAAGATCAATTTGGACCCAAGGAGACTGATGTGGAGACAGCAGTAGTTTCTGAGCATGCAGCAAAGGTGAGACAGAGTCAGAGTAGAATAGAATATGCATGAAACAGGCATGCAAGTCTCCATCACGCTAGCAGTCCACATCCAAAGAGGCACCTGCTTTGAGCACCCCTCCTTTGAAGTGGAAGCTGGCTCCTATGCTCCATCTTGCATTTTGGGCTCACAAAAGAGGAAACGTTTCTACGACCACAAATAGACTAGAAAACACTTAAAAATCCACGTCTTGCCAACACCTAATATTTTCCCTTTTCTTAAATCACAGGCATCCCAGTAGACGAATCTCACTGTGGCTTTTACTTGTATTTTTCTAATGATCAGTGATATTGAACATTTTTATGTGTTCATCGCCAGTTAGACATTTTCTTTGGGGAAATGTCTACTGAAGTCCTTCTCACATTTTTTAATTGTGTTGTTTCTTTTCATGTTATGGAGTTAGGAGTTCTTCATATATTCTGAATATTAGACACTTACCAGATATATGATTTCCAAATATTTTCTCTCATCCCATAGGTTGCCTTTCATTTTCTTAATAATGTCCTTTAATGCACAAAAGTTTTCAATTTTGATGAAATCCAATTTACTTTTTTTCTTTTGTTGCTCATGTTTAGTTAGCATATCTAAGAATCCATTGCCAAATCCAAGGTCATGAAGATTTACTCCTGTGTTTTCTTTTAAGGGTTTCATGGTTTATCCTCTTTAAAAAAATTCAACTTTTATTTTAGATACAGGAGGTGCATGTGCAGGCTTGTTACATGGGTACCTTGCACCCAGGTAGTGAGCAGAGTACTCAATAGGTAGCTTCAGAAAATACTGTTGAGGGTAAGACTTGTCTGCATTCGTGGGGCCCAAATTCTGCTGAAGTACATTTCATAAACAATCAGGCCATAGTGCCTAACTCATACATATGCAAGTGGTGACAAGACACTGCTGCATGGTTGTTTCTCACAAGGAGCAATGTCAAGGGGATCCAAGACAGGTGCCTGACCATTTCTAGATGAAACTCAGGACACTGCCAGTGCCAGTGGCTTTCTCTCTGAGGATAAGTTCATACCCAGGGAAGACTTGAGTCATTCTTCAGCAAGTGGTGCCTTATGGTTGAGGTATCTGTTTCCAATAAGCCAAGTTTTACAGTCTGTCAGTAGGCTGACTGCAAATTTATAAACATTGATCTCATAAAAAAGAAACATGAGTGGTTGACATATCATGTTGTATCTGTGTCATTCTGTGCTCTGGCAGCTAGACTAGCCCTCACTTACAGCAATGGAGGTGACATAAAAGCAGAATAATCAGATTTTACTTATAATGGGGATTTCTCCACCCCATGGGCTCTGGAGGGCAGGACTATCGTGTGACTTCTGGTTTCCCGGGAAATACGTTTTCCTGTGCCACTGCTGAGATGCACTTGGTAAATGCTCCACAAAGAAATTCTGAAGGATGGGACGGCTTCTGGCTTTTAATAACCAGAGTGAGAACTGATAAAATGTTTGAAAGAAATATAACGGAGAAATACATAGACAGAAAATTAACATTTTTAAGCTCTCAAGACTTTACCAAATCAAAGGATTTGTCTGCAAATACGGTGGCTTCAGTCTCCACTTAATGGTATGTCTAATTGCTGGAAGACTCATCTTAAGGACAGTTCCTCTTTTGAATGCCCACTACATTTGAGGTTCTGCCTAACTTTGCTGCCTGGCAAGATATATTTCCATCCCTGGTCTGCCTGTCCCTTTTCAAGATTTTATTCCAACCTATGTTCTTGCCAGAGATGCAAGGAAAAGAATCTCCCATCTCTGATGCAGGGAACAGAACAGTCCATAACCTGATTAAGGGGACAGAACCATTCATCAGTTGGCACAGGGGACAGGACTGTCCATCATCTGAAACAGGGACAAAATCACCCATCACATGGAATGCAACATAATCATTCATCACTAGATGCACAGGACAGAACCGCCTATCAATCACCCGATGCAGGGGGCAGAATCACCAATCATTGTATGCAGCGGGCGGACCCATGCATCACCTGATGCAGGGACAAAGCCATTCAAAACCCAAGGAGAAAGAGAATTACCTTTAAACCACCACCTGGATGAGGAAATCCTCAGGACCTGAGGCTGCTTCAGGGACCTGTCTTCTCTCTCTGTCTGCTTCTCTCTTTGCATCTGCTCCGTCTCCGCTCTCTGCCAGCTAACCTCCTCACCCTCAGTTCCCACATGGCCAATTTGAACAGGGTTTTGGATGCCCTGTCACTGAACCTCAGTATGCCCTTCACCTTCACCTCTGCTGCTCATGCCTCCATCTCCCAGATTTCTCTTTCCAGCTTACCACTCTCCCAGCTCACCTTTTCGGGACCGGCCATAGTAGGTCTTTGGCAGCCTGTAGACTGGCTACCATAGGTCCTTTGAGTGTTGAGTCAGTGGTGATGGAACTGCAGAAACAGGAGGAACAGGAGGAAACAGGCAGAACTGCAGGTGGGGCAGGTTCTCTTGGAAGGCCTGTGCCCCTACAAGCAGAGGTCAACCTCTAAGAAGGCTATTGGAGACCGTCCAAGTTCTTAAAGACCACACTCCATCTCCTCCATGATTCTGTTTCAACTTACTTTCCCAACCTTCCACTAGCCCAGAGGAAGCACTTGTTGATCCTTGCAAACCCTTCACCTATCTTGCCTCTGTGGGTTTTCTCTCCATGTATGGGAAATCTGTCACATGTCCCAGGCCTAGCCATCCTTCAAGCCCCTTCTTTCTGTAAAGCTTTCTCTGATCCTGCCTTATTGTAAAAAAAAGAAAAAGAAGGTTCTACCTCTACATCTTTTTCATCCCTCTGAGGTCTCTTTGCATGTGACATTGCATCTCTTCCCACCAAAAGGTAGACTCTATTTCTCTATGCTTTGAATCTTGGGCTTGACCATGTGGCTTGTTTTGGCCAGTGGACATTAGCAAAGGGGACACAGCCAAGAGCTTAAAAGTATGTGCTCAGGGCTTCCTCTCTCTCTTGCTGATAGGAACCTTCTTTCATGGAGGAAACTAGAGTAGATTTCTGGAATAGAAGAGGCCATCTTATCCTAGTCATCCTAGACGTGTGAATGAGACCATGCTCAATCATCCAGCCCTACTGAGCCAGCCCTGAATAGAACTGCCCAGCCCACCGCAGAATTGTGAGAAGTAATAAGTAGATGTTGTTTTAAGCCACTAAATCTTGGAGTGGTCTGTTATGTGGCAAAAACAAACTGATGTGCCATCCCTCCCCATTCCCCATACTGGAATCTCTCTCCCTTCTGGAACCCCATAGTATTTATCAGTATCTCCCATTAAGCATCTATTGCCTTCTACATATTCTCATGATTGTCTGTGGAAATACTCAACACGTACAGGAGAATAAACTACTTGAGGGCTGAGTGCATGCTCAACTCATTTTTGTATTTCTTCCAAGCTCTAGCCCCACAGCTTCTGATTGACCCCTGACACGGGGCAAGCTCTACAAAGTATATGCAGGAATTAGAAGCAATGTGGAACAGTGATTTAGAACACCAGGGTTGCGATTTCTGAGTTAAAACCCCAGTTCTGAGTGAGAGAGATCCAAGATGGCCGATTAACAACAGCTCAGGATTGTAGCTCCCAGTGAAAGTGCAGAGAGCGAGTGGACGCCGCACTTTCAGACGAATTTTTGTTGCCCACAGACTAGGAGATTCCCGGCGGAGGAGCCAC